>VXAB01012920.1:325530-337944 GCA_013399175.1 Odontophorus gujanensis
TTTGCCTTCAGTTTGGTAGCTTGGGACCATATGATATATATTTTGAGTTGCACTGACATTTTCAGAAAATTTCTGAATGATCTCAGCATCTGGTGTGCTGATTACAAACCTGAATATATATATATTTTCAAAGTTCTCTTTTAGAAATAGTTCCTTATGAGACAAAATCTGATCACAGTTCTGGTGGTATTTTGTTGCTGGTACTGATTCCTATGTGTAACATGAATATAGCTATATTGTGTTAGCTCTCTGCTCTTACAAGTCACTGATACTGTCTGAGCAGTCCTAATAGCCTCAAAACTTCACATCAAAAGGCACAGAATAAGTATCACACTAATTCAGTTTTTTTCTTTAAATGATACTGTAATGATAATAATCTAGAACTATGTCAAATCTTTACAACGTAAAAAATTCTATTTAGTTCAGCCATAAATCTGCCTCATGGACTCCAGAAGAGATGTAAGATTATGCAGAATGAACATGGATGGCCACTACTGTAGCAGTAAACAATGAAAGATGAGGCTGAAAGCCACATTGTGTCGCTACATTGGTGGGCAGGGATTTCTTCTTGGACCAGGCAGAGCACACATGTAGCCTGAAAGAAGTACTTAGGATCATTCAGGAAAAGCAAATTATTTGGGTAATTAATTGAAGAAATGTATATTGTAAAGGTACTTAGAAGGAGAGAGTATTTTCCAACAGTATGGGCTTGTAACTCTGTCTATCATCCATTTTGTTTGACACGTCTAGTTTATACATAATTAGGCTGACCTGAGAGGGTATGATTCAGTACACCCCAGAATTTCAGTTTCCAAATCATCCAGGCAGTGGAAGTGTGATGTGCATTTCCCTTGGCACAGACATCAAGTTTTTCATCCTATGGATTTGAACATATATTGAGTCAGAAAGGACTGGCGCATGTGAAACTCATTTTCCATGCAGTTTGAATATAGTTGGGCTATCTTCACTTAGATCAGCAAGCTTAGGTTTAGATATGGGTTTAAAGGCTGCCAGCTTAGATATAAACACTGTCAATCAGAAGTCTAAGAAATCTTTGTGCCCAAAATTTCTTCAGAGTTGAAAAGTTCTTGAATAAATACTGAAAAGTTGTCTTTAAATATTTCAGTTGACAATTACTATGATTCCTTACTACATCATTCACCAGGTCTACTGATATTATTCACTATTGACTAAATCAGTTTTTAAATCATAGTTTGTAATTACTGGCAACACTTTTCCTCTTATGGATCTTAAGCCCTCATGAGTGACAGGAATGGGGGCTGCAAGTATCTTCTGATGGTAAGCTGAAAATCTATCCTGAACAAATCTGTCCTCTTGATCTAAAAATATAGGCTAAAAGAAACAAGACATATATTCATCATTACATTATGCTTTTGTATAATAATACTTTTGTATAATAATGCAAGATTCCTAATAAGGATGAAAACTCCTCATTAATGACCGAATTCACATTGTTATTCCCCCTTCTCCTCCATCCCTGGCCCCTTCCCTGTGCACCCTCACGGGGCTCCTGTGCTGCCATCAGCCCTGGCATTGCCAGACCAAGTCAGGTCTGTCAGGTGGCTCCTGAGAATGAGACAGGCCCCTGCCCAGGCATCTCCTGCATTCCTCTAATGCCAGGAGAGAGCGCAGTCTTGGGGCAAGTGTGCAGAGAACCCCACTGGTGATCTCAAGCCCTAACAGAGCTGTCAATTGTCCTGTATACAGAACGAAGGGCTTCATAGCTGTTAGATGAACCCATACTGTAACTGCTGAGCCACAGAGTACCCCAGCCATTAGGGATTGCAGGGTTAGGAGGACGTGGGCAGAACAGGTGTCATTCTGCACATACAATTTTAAGACAAGTTATGGCTACAAAGAGGTACATGGTGCAAGTGTTGTGTCAAAGCACATTAGAATTGGTTGCTCTGATTCCTTCAGCAGAAGCCAAAACTTAAATACCTCATTAATCACAAGCCACTAACGTATTCTTCAGAGAAACAATTTGCAATCTGTCTCTGGATGGGAACTGTATGCAGACAGGTACTGTCCGTGTTGTTTCACCATTGCTCGCCTTCATTAAATCTTCTGTTAAGCATGCTTGTTTTCACAAACATGAGGGGGAGACACTGGCAGTGATAGGAATATGTAACTCTCAGGGACTTGCTGTGGTGTAACCTGACAGCAGCTGAACACCACACAGCAGTTTGTTCACTCTCCTCCAGTGGGATGAGGGAGAGATCTGGAAACAGAATAGAATTCCCAGGTTAAGCTAAAGATTATTTACTAAGACAGAAGAGAAAAATGTAAACAAATACACAATTACCATCAATCAACTGATGTACAGCACTAACAGAAAGCCCTGCAGCACCATGAGGCCTCACCCAGCCCTGACCAATGCCCCGCAGTCCCTAAACGGTGTCAGCAGCTAGTCAGCACACCTACGCAGTCACTTTATTTGTAGTCTGCACATGCTAGAAGCTGATTTCTTCTAAACAGAATCATATTCCCTTCCATCAATTCTATAAACAAGCAACTGAAAAAATAAAGGTAAAAAATGAACAAAAACTGTTTTCCTAGGCTTTTGTTATTTTTGATGGATGTATTTCTACATCTTATTTTCTATCAAAACATGTATTGAAAAAAGGATACAGGTGCTTTTTCTGATATAAAATGGATTACACTGAGATACAGTTAAACAGAGTAAACATAATATACTGAATTATGAACATTTCAGTACTATTCTGTTAGCAAATAAGGCCAACAGAACTACTTTAATACTTTTGCTGCCTTGGAATTACAAGTCAATTAATCTTCTAATCTGATTTCAGGCTTGCTACTTACTTATTTTTATGATTTTTAAATTTTACAGAAATAGTTAATTTGGCTTTGATTTTGTTCTACAATGAGTGTTAATAAGAGTGAGAATGAGTTCAGCTTTGGCCTCTTTCCATAATGAGTGTTAATAAGAGACTAAAATTAAGTTCAGATTAAGATATTTAATATGATATATAGTTTATATTTGGAAACACTGATGATTTTTAATTCATGCCATTCATGTCTCTCACGATGAACCATAAAGGAAAATCACTGAGGACAAAGTACTTAATTTAGAGTCAAGATTAATTTCCATCACAAGCTTCTGCATGATCTTCAACAAGTCATTTACTCCTTCAGTTTTCTCTATGAAAATTGGGGGTAAGACCTCCTTCACAAGGTTGGAACACTTAATTAGTGTGTATGAAGTGCTCTTATGCTTCAGTGCTTTTTGTCATGTAAGCAGATGAACAGAAAACTAAATTTGTTTTGCTTCTGAATGATACTTTGCATCTATTATTTGATTTCTTAGCTTCAGTGTGAAAACATAAAATTCAGAGTACATATTTTTGGTTTATTTTACTAGGAATTCTCTTGATTACTGGCAAAGCAAAAATGAAGGGCTCTTTTGCACTATTATCGCAGTGGGATTTTTCTTGACTCTTCCGTCAAGAATGAATAGACAGACAAACATACATGAATGTGTAATAAATATTGTGATTTTATGTTTTAAAATGGCTGCTTCTGTTTGTGATTAAATTTAGCTAAGAAAAAAACTTAGGACTCAGCATTCATGTCAGCATCATTCTAACAGCACCGACCAAGATACAGCCTTTAAAGCAATTCCTCCAGCCCATACAAAAGTACAAAAGTAATGGGAACTGTATCTATATGCTCTTTTCCCCTGTGAGGTTCCATGAGTACTTTTACACAGTCATTATTTTTTACATCAAAATTTCTGTCTTATTTGCTTAAATTCCCACCAGTTTGTTGTACTTAAGATCTTACTATGGGCAAAAGGAAACAGCCACTATGTGCAAAGGCAAGAATTTAAATTTAGACTAATGAGCAATCTAAATTGGCCTAATTACATTCAATTATCACTAGTCCTGTTACAATTATATTAATACTTCTAGCTCAAATTCTATTGAAATAACGTGACGCACATGCAAATTTTCCACCACGGGATTGGAGGGGCATTGCTGATCTCTGTTTTCTGGTGACAGAGACAGGACCAGAGGCAGTGGCATGGAGCTGCACTGGGGAAGAGCCAGTATGGGTGATAGGAAAAGGTTCTTCACCAGAGGCTGGTTGGGCCCTGGAGCAGAATCCCGAACACAGTGATTGTGGCCCCAAGCTGCTGGAGCTCAAGGAGCACTTGGGCAACACCCTCAGACATGGAATTTGAATGTTGGGTGGTCCTGTGTGGATCCAGGAGTTGGACTCCATGATCCTTGTGTATCCCTTTCAGCTTGGGATATTCTATGATTCTATTCTTAGATCGATTAATCATATGTTTTGAAGTGACATTATTACAGCAGTAAGGATTTACAAGAGCAAAAGTGAATCAATTGCTGTGTACCTAGAGAATTATGTACACCTGAATTGCCACAGTCTGCCTAAGAGATATTATAACTAATTAGAGATGGCTTGCATAAACCCATTTCAATGCATTAGGTTAGAAGTATCCTCATACTCTCTGTCTGAGACAGGAGATGAATATAGCCAGAGACAAACCCTTCTTAAACTGGTGTTGCAGATTGGTTAGTCTTACTTGTGATTGCTTTTAATAAATATCAATGGGTAACATGGTAATGCTCTGATCAATATAAATGCAAAGTAATGAGACTTCACGAAGAAACCCATCTTTGGCTAACTCATGACATCTACAGAGGGCCAAATAGCCCCATCAAAATAAGTAGCAGAATATAATTGCACTCAGTTTGTATACAGAACAAGTAAAAAGAACAAAATCTCTAGAACTTTCTGAAACAAACAAACAAAAATCTCTCAAATGTCCCTTTGTAGTTTTCATTTAACATCTTGTTAAAATGTAAAATGATCATATTTTGAACATCTGCACAATTAACTTAATAAGACACTTCTTTCTTTGTGGATATTTGCCTCTCTTGGTTAATATTTGAATTCAGAAAGGATTTCCTAGGAATTTAAAGACAAAGAGAATTGTTAGTTCATTTTATGTGTTCCACAATAAACCCAAAGAACTGAAACCAGACATTTCTGTATTTAGTCAATGCTTTTTAGCGTATCTGTAGGATGTATATTACTGTCTAGATGTGTTTTGAAGATATATACTGCAATCATAAACAAGCTGTGCTAATAATTAACTAGAAATGTATGTCATAGGACTATGTTGACTATGTTCATGACCTCACACCGATAGAAAAGCAAAAATGCTAATAGGTTACTTGGTTTCATCAGTATAATGTTATTTTATGAACAGAATTGGTATTTTTCTAATTTATCTAGGTAAACAGAGCATGAAACTTTGAGCAGAATAATATGACTTCCTGGTCTAGTCAAGATCTTCATGTGGCAATCATGTCAAGTTGAGATACAAAAATGGTAGTGATCAGGAACTGTTCATCAACACTTAATTTTCCAAGAAAAGGATAAAAGAGGAATAGATATTCTATAATTATTTTATTTTTTTTTGAGATTTTTTGAACTTTTTACATACAGCAGCCATTGCATTCAGTAGTATTAACTGCTGAGTTAATATGAAGTCAGTTATGAACTTCCAAGGAATTGTATTGTTTATTTGAAACATTCAAAAATCAGTACTACATATTCTTTTGCTATAATAACTAGATTAAAAACCATGATGCAATTGAAAAAATAACAAATGTGTAAAAGTAGGAAATTCTTTTTCATGCTTTTTAGTTTTTAAGCTCCACAGCAGCCATACTGTCTTATTTTCCTTCTCCAGAATAAAATTGCTGTTGTGACACGGACCTGTAATGTCTGAACTCACTGCACCAGGATGTCTTCCACTCAAGAATATCCCAACTCCTCTGAATTTCCATCTTGAATTTGGAGGCTGTTAGATAGGCCAGCCTTCAGAAAAGAGCAGGGGCAAGATTATCCACTTGATTTCCTCATTGTCATATTATTGTCATATTGCTGCAAATCAGAGAAGATCATGGGAATGGGGCACCTATGTGTGGAAGGAAATACACGTCCTCATTTTCTACTGTACCAAAGGACAACACTGCCATAGCTCTTATATTTTCATGCAGAGTAGACAATGGAGGGAAAGATCAGCAGGGGCACAGTAAGTGGTCCTTATGTAGTAAGGATTTAGCTGACCTTGGGAGTTTAGATAAATGTAAAGAAAAGGATATGAAAGTATGAGAGATCCTCAGAAGCAATCCAGAAGATCTGAATTTGCATGAAAAATCATCCAGGTGGTAACTCTATTCACAGTTACTATGGTTTGCAAATATATTTGAAATTAAGGTATAATAAGATGCTAGGATTTTGAGTTCTATTTGGCAGAATGGCTTTAGTAGGTCAGAAAAGAATGGCTAAACACAAAGGTGTTAATGTAAATACTTGAGGAGGCCTTGCAGTTCACAGCCTTCACTGTGCACTTCCTCAGAGACTACTGTTTTCAGTAGTTTTGTGCAATTTCACAATTAGTTTTTTTTTTGAAACAAGAAAGAGATAAGCACTGCCAGGCTCCAGGACAGGGCTAGGAGACTTTTCTTTTAAAGATATATTCAAACCACATAATAATAGGCATAAAATTAGAAATTATAAAATCCTGGCTTTCACCCCAGTGTACTATTTCTTTCTTTTTGGTACAAGAAGTACACGATGTACTTTTCTATCTGCAGTTCTGTTTAAGATATGAAGCATCAAGGAATACTGCCAGGAATGATGTTTGCCAAATGTGAGTTTTATATCAGATATATGACACTTGGCAGATCTAAGGAATTTTCAACACAAACCTTTTGGCCTTTTCTCTCACATTACCATGTTGTAAAATGACTACCTTTTTATTGCTTATATGTGGGTGTACTATTGCCTTAGGTTGAGTTAGAGAAGATGAATTTGAGGTGTTGCTTGGAAATGGTACATTCAGTGAGTGTGGAGAGAGAAATATAATGGCATGTAGGGAGGCAGCTAAGGGGTCAGGGTGGCTTTTGGCACAGAGCAGACCAGTAGAGTGTATTCAGAGATGAAAAGATTTTGGCAACGTGAAGAAGTCAAGAAAAGGGTGTTGGAGGAAACAAAGAGGCACGTACAGTCTTCCTGTCTTCTGAGAGTAATTTATACCCTCAATAGTGCCAGTCTGATGGTGAATAAAACTAAGTGTTTCTGACTCTTAATAGTTGGAATGTTATTCTGCCAGCACAAAATGAAGGACTTTAGACTAGATGTCAGAAATGGTGTTCTTCAGCACTTTATAGTGATGTCTTAGAAAAAAAACAAAAAATGAGATGTTTGCTGCTAACAATAACATGTGTTTGTGAAGTTTTTAAGTATCTGGTCTATATTTCTGTCTCACTGCTTTGTAATCTCTTTCTTTAGGCTTGCAGAGTGAAAAGAGAACCATCAAATAAGTCATTGCTATGTGCTCCAGTGCAGATGAGGTAATGAAAAGGAAGAACTAATTTTCTCTCCTTTCAATTCTCCATAAAGCAGAATCCAAAATACAATTTTCTGTTTGTTTGGCAGTGCTTTGTGATGATCTCTAATTACAAGTAATTTTTGTACAACATTGAACAGCTGATAGCAACACAAACATGAAGTGATTGTCCAAACAATTTATTTCATTTGAACACTGTGTGATTTTGAAATTGTAGGAGTATTTGTACTCCAAGTACTTTTTCTCACCATTTTCTATGAGATCTACCTAAAGAAAATGTGTTAAATTTGTGATGTAAAACTTAAACTATCCAATGGCAATTCTTCAGCAACCACATCAACTTTTCTTTGTCAATTATATTAGTAATATGTAAGAATTTTCTCCTCTGGTTTCTTGGTTTGCGTTCTTAAAGCAATTTAGAGTGCATAAGCTGTTAGGTTGCATGGGACAGGGAACATTGTGCTGCGAGGAGAATAATGTTGACCTTGTTCTTCTGTCAGTCTTGATTTACTGGCAACATAGTTAAAGTTGTCACAAACGAGCTGGCTGTGATACAGATAGATTGAGAAAACAGCAGCGTGACCTTTTACTTAATCTCATAGACATATAACACACCTATGTGAATAACAAATTTTAATAGGCGGTAAAATAAAAGCTGAATTAAAAAATCCTTTAGAAATGTAAATCCTATTTATTTATTTATTTACTATTTAACTAAAACAAAGAATATTTTGACAGAAAAGTTGTACTATACATGCAGGTCCTCATTTTTAACAGTAAACTATGTCTTTTTTGCGAAGCACTCTTCCTGCGTTAATGAGGGAGATTTATAAACAGGCAGCGCAGCACAAATACCTGCGGAGCTGCCCTCAGTTCATACTCCACGCTTGGGGGACTTGTAATTCTCTCCTACTTAAAAGCTCAGTTCTCCAACAACAATATTACATTTTGTGAATGTAGTAACTCATAATAATAAAAGTGCTGATAATAATATTTGTGACAAAAAACATTGTTTTAATAGACAATCTGAAGTTTATATGCACATTTAAGTGCTTTTACCTTCACATATGTTATGTATTTTTAATTCAAAAGCAATATATCTCAAATTCAAGTAGGAAAAATTTCATGGTAAAATGAAGAAAAAGATATTTTGTCAAGATTAATTCAGGAAAATAGTGCATGGCATTTTTCATTTTTTTTCTGCTCTTGTTTAATAAATTATGTAGAGATTTCCGTTTAAATATATATATCACAACTGAAAGTATTATTTGATGTTTCACCTACTCACAAATCCACCCCATCAGCAAACTCCTTTGTAAGTAACAAAATGTAACATGCTTCTTCCTGACAGCAAAGCTGGAAAGCAAGCTTACTTCTCTAAAAGAAGAAAAGAAAATAATGAAAGTTATGTAGGTGGACCAAAGAAGTCTAATGAATTTGCGTAACTTCAGCATGCTCAGCAAGGTGAAATCATCCAGAGTTTACTTTCGGTAAAGTTCATGGTCTAAATGGCAAGGAATAATAACAATTCTGCACATAGAGTTTATGAAACTGCTACTGGGGAAACAGTCATCAGCTAAAACTGCAGTGATTTAAGTGATAGTGAGGTGAATTTATATAGATGGAACTGAGCTGAGAAGCAACTTTTCCATTGAAAACAAATCTGAGTAAATAACGTCTTTCTTCTTTGTGTTTGCTGACATTGTCTATAATCCTTCAGCAGAAGTTGCTGAGCCCAGAAGGCTCATGTAGTATGGAGACCTTTGGGACAGAACAAAATAACCTGTATTTCTTGACCACTTGTGTAAAAATGGTTGGGACAAAATATTGGCAGTATACTTGGAAATACCCTTCAGTATGTTCAGCTTTCTAACGATGCACTTTTCCTCTATCTTTGCTCTCAGCATATTATCACTCTGTAACTTCTGTCTTCTACTATGTGGCCTGCTCTGCCAACCCCTTCTCCTGTATTCCTGCTTTCATCTGCTGCACATGCATAAAAAGCAAGTGGAAGCCAGCTCCTCTTTCCCCTCGAAAAAACCTCCATGGGATAAACCTGCAGGTTCCACAACTAGGATTTTTTATATTACTGTATGATGGCTTCTCTGAAAGTAATGCCTCCTGCTTTATTATATTGGCCGAAGGCAGCAGAGGTAGATGTTGATAGTATGGTAGTAGAGGTTGAAACTTCCCACCAATGTCCCATTTTGCTGCTGTGTGGCAGGTGGCAGCAGAGCAGCAGTCTGACAGAATGGCATCTGACAAGGAAGTGCATATGAAGTGAAGCTGTGTTATTGTATTAATTTCAATATTAAGACAACTATAATAAACTACATCAGGATGGACTGTACTGCAGTTCTTATCTAACATGACTACTCAAACTGAAAACCTCATTCAAAAGGATCAGAAGAAAATCCTACTCTGACATACATCAGTGAGAATGGAACAAGAATTCAGTTAAAAAAATATATAGGTCAAATTAAAAAGTCAATTTTCTGAATATTTGGAATGGTCTATGATATTCCAGTTATAGCTAAGTAATTTCATTTAGCCATACTTCGTTGCAATAGACTTCTACTCCAATGCACTATATCTCATAACTTTGATATTATCTTAATGAAAGAACAGATAACATCGACTATATATATTTTCTATTAGTTATATATATTAGTTATATATGTAAATTAAAATACTTTGATCCTATCACAGAGCACTATAGTCTGCAAATGAACATCATAAGAATTTATTAATTTCAATATAATGTTTTTAAAAGTTCTTTAACTGCTTCTTTTTCCTTTTCAGAGTAAACTGGGACTGTAATTTAAGTTTGCCTTTGTTTATGCACTAAACTTTTTTTATAGAAGGAGCGTAATAATTGTTTATTTTTTTTTTTATTATAAAAATACAACTCTCTCAAATGTAATTATTTAAAAGCTCGAGTACGAAGTGTTTCATTTTTAGAAATGCACCTTTGAACTTCAAAAGTTGAGAAAGAAAAGTTGAAATAATTTTTCTGTATCAGTTTCATAAAATAAACAGTACTTTGAAAGTGCATATGGACAAGTGGAAACGGTTTAAAACTGCAGGATCGTAGATTTAGACTAGGAAGAACTTTCTTACTGTGAAGATGATGAGACAGTGGAACAGGTTGGCCAGCAAGGTTATGGATGGCCCTTCTCTGGAAGCATTCAAGGCTAGGCTGGATGGGACTTTGAGCAATCTGGTCTAGAGGGAGGTGTTCATGCCTCTAGAAGTCAGGTTGGAACTAAAGGTCCCTTCTAACCTAAACCATTCTATGATTCTATGATTCTATGATTTTATTTTTCTGTTAGTCTTCTGTAGTCCTGAAACAGCTCTAAAGCATTAGAAATATAAATTAAAATAGTGAAGTCTATCTTTGTACAAAATCTTAAAGCATTAAACATATATTTTAATGCTGCCTTATTTTTTAAGTCTGAATTCCAGTTTTAAAATATTGTTTCAATTTTTTTTTTCATTTCCATCTCTTCAAGTAGACTCAAGAGCACTTGTCAAAATTCTTGTAACTTGAAGAATTCTCTAACTATTGTCTAGGTTTTTGATGTAGATTATAATTAGGGTGGAAGGTTGTTTTATCACTAACTCCTTCTTTTATCTATGTTTGTAAACTTAGGAACAGTTGATCTGTAACAGTCATTCTCTAATATTTTCCATGGACAAGAAAATGACATAAAAATACCCAGGGCTAAAATGATGAGTACATTCAATGCAAAAAGCAAAGTCTGCTTTCACTTAGAATTGCAGGATTATAAAGAGAATACCAATCCCTAAAATCTAATGGAAATTATTTCTCACCATATTACCCTGTTCGTTCAATTCTTGCTGGTAAGAATCTATAGATAAATAGCAGACAGTCCTCTGCTGGTGAGAATATATAGGGTGAGATTCCTAAAGAGTTTAGGAATAAACTAAATTAGTAGAAGTGTTCTGCTTACTTATGAGACTGCAATGCTTTCTTAATTCTGTTGATTGCAACCTTAAATTTGAGAGAACTACCTCTCATCAAGAAAAGCAGGAATTACCATTTTGCTCCTTGAGTGATCGCTGTAAGAAGAAGCTAAGCTTCTCTCTCAGCAGTTCTTCCTTTTCTGTTTGTTATTTTCAACAGTTAAAAATACCTTTGAGAGCTAGGAATTAAAAGGGTCACTGTTTGTGTCAGAACACCGCAAGGGTTGCTCCCTCAGAGAAGGAAGCCAGGAGCTGGGGCTGACCCCAGCATGGGCCAAGCCATGCCTGCACCACTGAGATACCATTTCACTGCAAAAGAGCAAAGCAAGGTCCTACTGACTCTGCAGCAGGAAATCCTGCTGATGGTCCAATTAGCAAGATAACAAGAGAGGACAAGGCTCAATTCAGGAAAAATGAATTACAGTTTAAAACAGGAGAGAGACACCCATGCCTTCAGTATCACAGCCTCATGCTTCAGGGTGGTGAAACATTGGCACAGGCTGCCCAGAGAATCTGGGCAAGATTTCTAAGATTTCTTTCCATCTGAACTAGTAAGCTATTCTAAAATAGAGGACACAAGGTTTATGCGTACATGTCTATGTCTGTAAACTGACTTTAAATTCAGTCGCAGCAGCCAACAGTAAGAAGAAGCAATTGCCAGAACTAACTGCAGCTAATCCTACTCACCTAGGAGTGTTTTTGAATGGGTCAGGTACTCAAATTCTTTTCAACATCAAAACAAGTTTCAGAATGAAGATATTTTTTATTGTTAGCAAGAAAAGACGCAAAGCTAAGAAGAGCAAATCATAATGACACTCCAGAATTACAGAGGACAGACCACATTTCATTTCACAGTTAACACTGAAACAAAACCTTGACTTTGTAGTTATTTATAGTAGGGTAGTGATGTGAATAGAGCTAATATTATTTCATCCCTTGAAAATAAAAAGAGATACAGAAATATTCCTTAATGTGAAAAGAAGAACATAAAACAT
>VXAB01012920.1:337954-357306 GCA_013399175.1 Odontophorus gujanensis
TCACCTTTGACTGCTGTTGTTCAGATCTCAAATTTTAAATGACAGATATTTTTCCCTTCGGTCTTTCTATTGTTTCAGAATTAAATAATAATTAATAATAATAATAAAATAAAAAAAACACAGCAGAGGTAAATTCCAAAAACTCTTAATATCATCTTAGACTCTTGAATATAAAGGGTTACTGGAAACATTAAAGAACCCTTGGTACTTTAATAGTAGTAGAAAAAGAAGAAGAAATAATGTCAGATAAAGAGCCTATAATCAAAAGTATTACCTGGGAAAATAATTTTTGTTTCGTTTCCTTTTTTGTTGTTATTGTTGTTTTTGTTTTCCAGGACATCTAAATCAATTCAAGTGTCACTGTGATGTGATGCAGTTGAGCATTACTTGTATTAAGTCTTCAGCGTGGAAGTTAATAGGCAATATGCAGTTTTAAATGTAATACACTGCTTCTACTGAATAGTATTCTCTGTATGTACTGAAAGTGCTGTAAATTTGCTTCAGTACTGCAGTATTGAATTACACTTACTTTTGTTTTTAATGAATGTGCCTAACTTAAATTCTATTTCTAGTAGTTCAAGCATGATAAATTATTTTAAGTTCATATGTTGAAACTGGGTTAAGTGGCATAATAAGNTCTCTCAGCAGTTCTTCCTTTTCTGTTTGTTATTTTCAACAGTTAAAAATACCTTTGAGAGCTAGGAATTAAAAGGGTCACTGTTTGTGTCAGAACACCGCAAGGGTTGCTCCCTCAGAGAAGGAAGCCAGGAGCTGGGGCTGACCCCAGCATGGGCCAAGCCATGCCTGCACCACTGAGATACCATTTCACTGCAAAAGAGCAAAGCAAGGTCCTACTGACTCTGCAGCAGGAAATCCTGCTGATGGTCCAATTAGCAAGATAACAAGAGAGGACAAGGCTCAATTCAGGAAAAATGAATTACAGTTTAAAACAGGAGAGAGACACCCATGCCTTCAGTATCACAGCCTCATGCTTCAGGGTGGTGAAACATTGGCACAGGCTGCCCAGAGAATCTGGGCAAGATTTCTAAGATTTCTTTCCATCTGAACTAGTAAGCTATTCTAAAATAGAGGACACAAGGTTTATGCGTACATGTCTATGTCTGTAAACTGACTTTAAATTCAGTCGCAGCAGCCAACAGTAAGAAGAAGCAATTGCCAGAACTAACTGCAGCTAATCCTACTCACCTAGGAGTGTTTTTGAATGGGTCAGGTACTCAAATTCTTTTCAACATCAAAACAAGTTTCAGAATGAAGATATTTTTTATTGTTAGCAAGAAAAGACGCAAAGCTAAGAAGAGCAAATCATAATGACACTCCAGAATTACAGAGGACAGACCACATTTCATTTCACAGTTAACACTGAAACAAAACCTTGACTTTGTAGTTATTTATAGTAGGGTAGTGATGTGAATAGAGCTAATATTATTTCATCCCTTGAAAATAAAAAGAGATACAGAAATATTCCTTAATGTGAAAAGAAGAACATAAAACATGAACAAAATCACGTTTTACTCATTTTGGCAAGCAGTTATTGGCTTTGATCAATACTATGATGAGAAATGAGCAAAGCCATTATATTTTTATTCTAGACGTTGTTAAATTGATGAAAATACATATTTCATCTAGTCTGTGTCTGGTACAATTACGTTTTTACAGAGCTCTAGGAGTGCTGTCAGAAGTTGACAGTAATACTCAGTATTTGACAATTTAGGCCATGAATGTTTTGATATCCCCTTTTCAGACAAGATTTTACAGGATTTCTTCACGTATTTTATTTCCATTTTCTACTGACAGTAGACTAAAGCCTGCAACACATTTACTAACAACCAAAAGTCCACAGAGCACTATGGAATGCATCCAGTTTTAGGTATGGGATTAAAAAAGAATGTTTGAAGAGCCACTGCCTATGTTTGCGGTGTTGTGGAGTTTCTTTATTTCAAAAGAACCCAAAGTCTGTATCTGTTAATGCAACCTGGTAACAACAGGAATGAATGTCTGAGCTACAAATTTTTTAGGGGCATTGCACCTTCCTATAATAATGTACTCCAATTCTAGTACTCAGAAAAAATCTCACCTTTGACTGCTGTTGTTCAGATCTCAAATTTTAAATGACAGATATTTTTCCCTTCGGTCTTTCTATTGTTTCAGAATTAAATAATAATTAATAATAATAATAAAATAAAAAAAACACAGCAGAGGTAAATTCCAAAAACTCTTAATATCATCTTAGACTCTTGAATATAAAGGGTTACTGGAAACATTAAAGAACCCTTGGTACTTTAATAGTAGTAGAAAAAGAAGAAGAAATAATGTCAGATAAAGAGCCTATAATCAAAAGTATTACCTGGGAAAATAATTTTTGTTTTGTTTCCTTTTTTGTTGTTGTTGTTGTTTTTGTTTTCCAGGACATCTAAATCAATTCAAGTGTCACTGTGATGTGATGCAGTTGAGCATTACTTGTATTAAGTCTTCAGCGTGGAAGTTAATAGGCAATATGCAGTTTTAAATGTAATACACTGCTTCTACTGAATAGTATTCTCTGTATGTACTGAAAGTGCTGTAAATTTGCTTCAGTACTGCAGTATTGAATTACACTTACTTTTGTTTTTAATGAATGTGCCTAACTTAAATTCTATTTCTAGTAGTTCAAGCATGATAAATTATTTTAAGTTCATATGTTGAAACTGGGTTAAGTGGCATAATAAGGAATATAGACTTCTTTGAACATGAATTATTTCCCAATTTAGTTTTCTTTACAAGCCCCTGATTATTTCCTTATAATTCATGTATTGTAAAACTAAAAGTAGCTAAAAAGCCAACAACGTAAAAAAAAAAACCAACAGCCTAAACTAAAAAAGTAGTTTATCAAATCAGTAAGTAAAAGCATTTGGGCTTCTTCAGTGCATGGTTAGATACAGGTACCATTATAGTTGAAATACCTAAGCATCTAAGTAAGTGACTTGTGAAATGCCTGAATGGACGAAAATATATTTGGATATATTGGATATTTTAACATTCTTTTGAAGTCTGAATACCAATACTGGTGATAGTTATTCCATATTTGGTTATTAGATGTATTGCTTGCATCAGCTCCTATTCCTGCCCCTTGCTATATTGTTTACAGTTGTTCCAGGACTTGATTTTTTTTGCCTAGCAATATGAGCTGCCTTTACCAGAGCATGTCACTCAGGTCCTATTCAATTATTTACGAATACTCTCCTCTGTCACCTTCTTCAAGTCACATTTATATCACATTTTTAAAGTCACATTTATATTACTAACACCATAAAGCTGGCCTATGTATCTTGTTTTGAGATGGATGAATTCACCTGTAGCTATATTCAAATTAGGTTTCCTACATTGTACTGTCTAGTCAGTCTTAACATAAATATTACTTCCAAAATAATGCCTCCTATTTATTTCTATGGAACTACAACTGCAGCTACAAGAAGGACAATAACACTATTTGATAAAGGAAATTCACATCTCAAAACAATATTTTCCAGCATACTCACTATAATTAGCTATGCATTCTCACCAGTGATGAACAAGAATCTTCATGCTGTGCTTGTAAAGATATATACCAGTACAGGTAACCCATAATTTCAAAGCTGCTGTGATGTGTTGGTGTGAAAACGCTGCCTGTAAAGTTAATTTTTTCATCAGCCCAAACAGATGGAAGTCAGAACTCACCAAATCCAGAAAATATAGTGGGTGTGGTAGATCAGTCTAATCAAGGTTGGCAATATGCTCCACAGTCATCAAGCTGCTACGTGGTCTGGTGTTACCGTGTTGCAAGGGAAGAGTTGTCCTCTCCTCTGGCCTGACTTGGGAAGCTCCAGCCTTCAGCTTAATTAGTGCTGCAATGTAGCAAGAAGAGTTGTTGAATTCTTCAGGTTCCAAAAATCCAGAAGGATCACTCCTTTTCTACCCAAAAGACTAATGAGAAATTCATGTTGCCACTCCATGGACTGCAGTTTTTACTCTGTCTTGCAATGACGACACCTTGTC
This sequence comes from Odontophorus gujanensis, assembly GCA_013399175.1. NCBI lineage: Eukaryota > Metazoa > Chordata > Aves > Galliformes > Odontophoridae > Odontophorus > Odontophorus gujanensis. The sequence continues at coordinate 341,987 of VXAB01012920.1, forward strand.
TCATCACTGGTAGTGATGCAACCTAAGAAACTGTCTCTTTCAACTTCACATTGTTTCAATAGGTCCTGAGAAAAATGTGTACTGTTTCTTTTAGTTCCTGTGTAAGCATTTGTGGAACCAATCAGGTGAAAATTTTGTGACATTCCAACGTGGTCACTATTGTTTCCAAGGCACTGAACCTGATATTCAGCTCTGTACGCAGTTGTAATTTGCCAGTTTGCACAGATGAGCTTGTTGAAACTCTTCATTTCAGGGTGTGACAGCTGTGTATGGCCATCTAGAATGTGGCTTGTCTTTAACATCACTGTCACCACTGCTGAAATGCACCACTCACTGCCTCACAGTGCTCACACCCAATGTTTGATTGCTATAGACATTCAGCAAGTATCAATGAATGTCAATACGTGCAATCTTTTTCGCATGAAGGAATGTAATGACATATATTTGCTTCATATGCACTTATAGGTCAGACACCATTCAGTCAGACTGCCCCTCTGCTGCCATCTGTTGCGCAGCAGCAGAATGTAACAGAACAGTCATAGGAAGGTTTAACTTCTACTACCATACCACCGACATCTGCCTCTGACCAATTAGGCCAACATAACAAAAGAACAGACATTACTTTCAGAGAAGCCTTCATATGTATACTTATTGAAATCATGGTCAGGACCACTTGGTTAGAGACCATATACAGCTGCAAGCTTATCAGATTATTGCTCTGCTGTCAGTGAATGGCTTTAACCTCTCAACCCTAAATTACTTGGCAACCATTTTTCTTTTCGTATTTTTTTTTTCTATGAAATTACTCCCCTCCTTAATTGCTGGTATTATGAATAGAAGCAGAGTTCCAAACTGACAGAGATGGGAATGGGTGAAGGTTGGAGGAAACAGTTAAGGGCTTATTGGTTTATTGGTTGTGGTTAGTTTCACTATTTAGCTGAACGTTACTTTTAATAGTGTGCTTTTCAGCTATAACTAAAGCAGCCAGGACAGAAGCCTTTTTAATGTTTAAATAATACCTTTACCCATTTAAAAAAATGTATCTGAATTTTAGTCTGTAATTCTTTTACCATAACACCTATTCAGATTTCCTGTAATTTCATTTATATATATATATATATATTTCTTACTGATACGAGTATAGATTTTACATGTTAATTTTCATACCAGATTTTTATTTTTTGTGAACTTTGCTTTTTGATCCATTTTACTTTTCTGCAAGATTATATTCATTGAATATAAATGCCTATGATATTCTACTTGCACTCTTAAAAGACTGAAAATTGTACAGTTAATGTCCTCAACTGTACATTATTAGCTATTTCTGTTTATGAAAACCGTAGATGTGTGTCAGATGTATGTCAGCCGTAAATGTTAGACATTCATTGTTATTCACACTAGATGCCTTGATAACTNTTTCAGGGTGTGACAGCTGTGTATGGCCATCTAGAATGTGGCTTGTCTTTAACATCACTGTCACCACTGCTGAAATGCACCACTCACTGCCTCACAGTGCTCACACCCAATGTTTGATTGCTATAGACATTCAGCAAGTATCAATGAATGTCAATACGTGCAATCTTTTTCGCATGAAGGAATGTAATGACATATATTTGCTTCATATGCACTTATAGGTCAGACACCATTCAGTCAGACTGCCCCTCTGCTGCCATCTGTTGCGCAGCAGCAGAATGTAACAGAACAGTCATAGGAAGGTTTAACTTCTACTACCATACCACCGACATCTGCCTCTGACCAATTAGGCCAACATAACAAAAGAACAGACATTACTTTCAGAGAAGCCTTCATATGTATACTTATTGAAATCATGGTCAGGACCACTTGGTTAGAGACCATATACAGCTGCAAGCTTATCAGATTATTGCTCTGCTGTCAGTGAATGGCTTTAACCTCTCAACCCTAAATTACTTGGCAACCATTTTTCTTTTCGTATTTTTTTTTTCTATGAAATTACTCCCCTCCTTAATTGCTGGTATTATGAATAGAAGCAGAGTTCCAAACTGACAGAGATGGGAATGGGTGAAGGTTGGAGGAAACAGTTAAGGGCTTATTGGTTGTGGTTAGTTTCACTATTTAGCTGAACGTTACTTTTAATAGTGTGCTTTTCAGCTATAACTAAAGCAGCCAGGACAGAAGCCTTTTTAATGTTTAAATAATACCTTTACCCATTTAAAAAAATGTATCTGAATTTTAGTCTGTAATTCTTTTACCATAACACCTATTCAGATTTCCTGTAATTTCATTTTTATATATATATATATATTTCTTACTGATACGAGTATAGATTTTACATGTTAATTTTCATACCAGATTTTTATTTTTTGTGAACTTTGCTTTTTGATCCATTTTACTTTTCTGCAAGATTATATTCATTGAATATAAATGCCTATGATATTCTACTTGCACTCTTAAAAGACTGAAAATTGTACAGTTAATGTCCTCAACTGTACATTATTAGCTATTTCTGTTTATGAAAACCGTAGATGTGTGTCAGATGTATGTCAGCCGTAAATGTTAGACATTCATTGTTATTCACACTAGATGCCTTGATAACTTAACTAGAAAACAGTCCACAAGTTCAGATGGTATATTACTATCTTAGATATTTTCAAATAAGTTTTTAAGGACGTGAAATCCAATTTCTGTTTTCTATTCCAGATAGTGTCACACTTACACTGCATGTGATTATTTTATTCTCTGATAACATTATTATTTCATTTGAGATTAAGCTTCAGCAACCACTTAACATTAGCTGATAAACCCTGTTGAAAGTTATTTTTAAGAGAAAGAAATAAAACAAACTTTTTGGACTTTGAATTTGTAATAAACCATTTAATTGGCAATAAATATTTACCTGACAACACATTTTTGCATACTGCAAATCTCATCATCTGCTTTACTGCTCAGCAGAGCTTTTGAGGCATAGATAGAATCTTGAAAAGCTGTTTATTCTACTTTAAAAAGAATGATTGTAGGGGAAATTAGCATTATGTATGGTCAATATAATTATTTTTTAGTATGAAAGTTATAGGCACTTTGGTTTCTTTTGCTAGCAAATTCTCAACTATGGCAGAGAAGAGAGGTAAAGAAAATCTATTTGTTTTAGATAATGGGTTTGTGTCTTTACTGTTGCATGGCTACAGTCTTATAGAAGAGTTGTGAATGTCACCTATCTAAATTAATCACCTTGAAAATAGTTCAACCTTGATAATAACATCTTTTTAAATAACGTATTCAAAGTTCTTACATATTTGGTTTCATCTCATTATGTTTAGCTGCTGGGCCCTAAAATAGTGAGATAATTAACACTGTGAATCAATTTTCTATCTTGCACATTAGATTTGGGCTATGTGTGAATATTTTACTTCATTTTTTTTNTATTTAGCTGAACGTTACTTTTAATAGTGTGCTTTTCAGCTATAACTAAAGCAGCCAGGACAGAAGCCTTTTTAATGTTTAAATAATACCTTTACCCATTTAAAAAAATGTATCTGAATTTTAGTCTGTAATTCTTTTACCATAACACCTATTCAGATTTCCTGTAATTTCATTTTTATATATATATATATATTTCTTACTGATACGAGTATAGATTTTACATGTTAATTTTCATACCAGATTTTTATTTTTTGTGAACTTTGCTTTTTGATCCATTTTACTTTTCTGCAAGATTATATTCATTGAATATAAATGCCTATGATATTCTACTTGCACTCTTAAAAGACTGAAAATTGTACAGTTAATGTCCTCAACTGTACATTATTAGCTATTTCTGTTTATGAAAACCGTAGATGTGTGTCAGATGTATGTCAGCCGTAAATGTTAGACATTCATTGTTATTCACACTAGATGCCTTGATAACTGTCATGGTTTTATGATTTTTGGTACTGGTATTCCACATCATAACATCATGTAGTGCATTTAGAGTTAAAGAGTTAATGCTCCAGCTCCATGGATCATCAATAGTTCCAGGTATACCTGTCTCAGAAGAGAAGAAGAACTACATTCCCCAGAGGACTTTGCGATNTCACCCATTTAATCAATTTTCTATCTTAAATATTAGATTTGGGCTATGTGTTAATATTTTTCTTCATTTTTTTTTTTTTTTTAATTAGAAATGGCTTGATGTCCAGTTCATTAAGAGCATTCTTTAGCATTCCTTATAGATCATTTAATACACTTATGATCTCTGTTACTTATGAAGTCATTTAGATCTCAATTTAAAAATATTGATTCATCCATAAATCAGTGCACAGCAAATGGAAAGAGAATGTACAGGAAAAGTGCTATATAAGTTGTATTAAAATAGCACGTAGAATCTTGGTCATCCTCTATAATTTAGAAATTAAAAAAAATCCAGGGTAGTACAATAACTATTGAGACATATTATTTATTAAATGTTTTTGCATGGGGAAATTTGTTGAACATAGCATATTTATAAATTTTGCAGATCTTCAATTATCACATGACTATGTACGTTATTCTGTGAGGTACTGTCTTTAAAACTGCTTTTTTTTTTTTGCTAGCTGTATCATGAAAAGATGGCAAACATGTTTTTTCCTGGGTTCATAATGAAATATCTTATTTTTTTTTTCCAAAGAGCAACTGAGTTAGTATCAATATTAGACAATTCTGAAGGTAAACACAAGGCTTACCTTTCAGCACCTTTAGCTGTCTAATACCATATTGTCTCTGCCTGAAGTATTTTCCTACTCTTCATATTGACCTCATACACATTACCTCAAAAATAAGGAATGAGTTTGGTCATAGTGATAACCAAGCCTTCATGTGCCAGTTAGAGGAGAAAGTTCAGATGTGTGGATGTAATAACTAATTCTATGCATTTTTAATATTTTTTTAAAATTCTTATATTTTTACCACAATGATGATATAAATTTGCCGACTAATTATGAACTGTCAGTATGTTCTCTAAAAAATGCAAGTAGTGTAGATGTTTTTTTAACGTAATATACCAGGTTAAGTTGTTTATTCTTGGGTATCTCTGTTTGTTAAACAAATAAGGTTAACAGTATATAAAACAGTTGATCAGAACCAGCTCTTATTTTAATTTTTAAATGCAGTAAGCCAAGTATTTGCAGATATACTGTCTCTACGAGAATTAAATACTTGAGTACAAAAATGATATATTACACATCATTCCAAGATCTATTTTTAATGAGGTTTGATTCAACATATAATTATACAGTGATCTAAATGTTGAATTTCAGTATTGTTGTATGCAGTTATTTCCTAGTAATAAGAGCTCCTCAATCTTTACACTATTGTAATTAAAATTAGCTTTTCCAGGTACCTTTTTGAATGTAATTGAAATTTCACTGTTAATATCTTATTTGGCAAATACTTTAAAATAATCAACATATAGAATAGTTACAAAGGAGTGTCACAGAATTGATTCAAGAGGGGGGATACCTCCCCTATGAGGGCAGGCTGAGTGAACTGGGGCTGCTAATTCTGGAGAAGGCTCCATGGAGACCTGATGGTGGCCTTTCACTTTCTTATAAGAAAGAGGCTGGACACATTAGCAGAATCTGCTGTGATTGGACAAGGCAAAATGGTTTCAAACTTAAAGACAGTAGATTTAGATTAGATATAAGGAAAAAGTCTTTTTTGGCAAAGGTGGTGAGGCAGTGGAATAGGTTACCCAGAGATGTGGTGGAAGCCCCATCCCTGGAGACATTCAAGGCCAGGCTGGACTGGACTCTGAGCAGACCAATCTAGCTATAGATATCCCAGTTTATTGCAGGGAAGTTGACTAGATGACCTTCAAAGGTTCCTTCCAACTCAAATGATTCTGTGATTCTATAAAGACCAATGACTTTTACATTGACATTCTCTAACAACTGCACATACAGATCCACTATGAACTGAACTACTTGAAAAGTCACTTTTGCAATTATTATTCTGCCTGACAAGTATAAAATTCAGGAGAGAGAGAGTTTTAAAAGGATGAAGATAATTTTCACAGGACATATAAGCACAATTCAGATAGTTAAATCAAAATAAACATAACCATTTAAAATTAATTGTGAGTGGGATGACAGAATCATAGAATCATAGGTTGATTTAAGTTGGAAGGGATAATATAGTCTTAGAATAATAATATTTTTTTTTTGTTCAATCAACTGCTACTTCCTTTCAAGAGATCAGGATTAGGAAAAACTGGTAAATAACAAGGTGTGTTCTGTTAAAATTTGAAGCGCAAAATCTACTGCTGATAATAGTCAATGACTGAATCACTGTTTCAGTGATTTTATTAACTCATTTGGATCAAATATTTACATACTTAGTGTTTAAAATATTCCCAGGTTTCCATTCCAAGAGTATCGTTAACTTCAGTTTCTTTAGGAGTGTGAAAACGACACCACTGACATTACAGATAATCTTAGACATACACAAAATGATACCTTCCTCCATTTTTTACATGTTATTGAGATTGGTGGCAGTGGTCTCATGTATTTTAAAATTATATAACTTTGCAGAAAGTCATATCGTATATTTCATTATTAAGTAGCTTTATAAAATAAAGATTGGTGTGCATAATCCCCTTTCTGCATAAATTCTAATATCAGTTCCAAGTAGTTTCCAGGGCTCACTTACCACTGGAAGTGAATCTTTAAAATTCTAAGTACACTGAAATGACCGAGGACATTCCTCCATAAGATGCATAAACTTTCCACTGTGAAAACATGACAAGTAAACACCATTTATAACAGATCCATCACTTTTTTTTTACCTATATATCAAAGAATCTAATATCCTTCATTCTGTGAACCAAGTAATTTCAGAGTAAAACTAAGCCCAAAGCCATTGCTATCAACGAGAATGAGTCCTGACAGACAATCAGTAAAGAATAAAACCCACTGAACTTCCATAGAGGAAAATTTCTCAGAAGACAATTGTTCAATTTCTAATCTTTCAGTCCTGATTCTCAAGGGAACCAAAACTCCTTATAAAAATAAACTTTGGAATTAAAATCCATAACTCCACTGAATACTAAAATCCACAGACTCAGTAAAAATATTGGTTCTGTAACATATTGTCATATTCCTCATCCAGTTCCAGACTCATTAATCTCTTTGTGTTTCACATTTTATAAACTACTGCAGTTTTTCCCTAAGAGATTAATGACCTTGTCATATCTCCATCTCCTTTCACTCTTATTTCCCTACACCATTTCTAAAATTCATAGGTATATCAAGTGTGTTTACTTTTAGAGACAATCTAAAGAATACATTTCTCAGATGCCTAAGTTTGAAATCTAACTATTCTAGCCCTGAGGAAGAAAAAGCGTTCCTAAAAGCTTGTAACATTTTTTATTTTTTATTATATGTTCCCATCTCTATCTGCTGGTTTGATGTAAGATATTATATCTTTCTAGAAGCTTTGATCTGTTTTTGTTTCTAATCCAGACTTTCTATAACATAATGTAGAAAGCAATGTTCAGATGCAGACTTTAAAGTGCAATATATAGATGAAAAAACATCTGTAGGTACTCTGGAGAACTTCAGTACCTTTGTTTCTGGACACAGCAACTCTGCAGCCACTTAGAGCTGGTTGCATTATCAAGAGATATGCATATAGATTAAGTTACTAGTGTGAGAGGCAAGAAGAACTCCAGGAGATGTATTTATTACAATAAATGACAGATTAAACTAAAAATGTTTGCTAATGTTTTAAAACAATGAATCTGACAGGGTGTTTATTTAATATGTACTCCCTCATTCATGTCTTCTCTCAAGAATTCTCTTAAGTTTTTGAAAATTAGAAAAACTTGGACAATTTGGGGGATTGCATGTTCTCATGGTAATGTTTTTCTTGCTTCTGAGTTATGAATTTGCATAATTTTGGTTTTAATAAAGAGGCAATTTGCTGTTATAGTTCTCAAAAGGGCTTATTTTTTATTTGTATTAGATGCATTGCTGAATGTGGAATACATTTTAAGTATTAGTCTTGATTTCACAGAGGTTGAGAATTTCTTTATGTCTAGCCTTTGGCTAGGTTAGCAAAAGCTTCCAGAGCTTCAATGTATTATTAAGTAACCTGTGCAGAAGAGCCTCAGCCTTGAAACAGTCTTATTCTTAGAACAGATAATGGTCTCCAGCTACTGATGGGAGGAATGGAGGATATTATTTGTAATTTGCTGAGTAAAACACTTTCTTTACAAGAGGAAAACATACTAGCTAATATATACCTTCTCAGATTTTGAGTACATATGCTGTACTGTGTAAATAAAATGGAGTTTGCCTAGCTTTGTGTAAGGTAAGCAAAATATCACTTGTCTAGCTATGTTCTGCCTGGATTGTTATGTCCACTTTCATAGACTGTTCTTTTCCCCCTGACTTTTACAATAACTTGAGTACTAAATTATATCATCTTTGGGTTTGCTAATGAATTTTTTATTGAAGGGGAAATGAAGTTAAAAGTGATGGTTGTTTGGAATTAGCCTGCCTCGTTTAGAGAGAAGCATTAAATACTTTTACTTAGACCCTTCTCCCAAGTAGTTAGATGCAAAAGTCTCTATCCTATAATCACATCTTTCAAGAGAACAAGTGCCAGTATCTACTTTAGCCTCTTAAGAAATAGAATTACAGAAACTACACTAAAAAAATGGGATAGTTAAATCCTAAAATCCTAAAGTTAAATCCAAAATTCCAAAAACCCAAAATCACAACAAAATACAAGAAAAGCATGAAAAATGAGTGTGTGTTACAAAAATCAGGTCATGAACAAGGAAATTAAAACCTAATATATTTTTTTGTTTGTTTGTTCATATTTCCAATATAAATATATATTAATATATTTATTGTAGGCATCCATGACTGTTAACCCTGTCCCTCAAAAATTTTAGTAGTTAAGTTATTAAATTCAAAGACTACCACTTGTAGTGTTTAATTAATATGGTCTTAGATGGTTTGGTATGATCTCAAGAAATTCAGATGTAAAGTAGGACACATATACTATGTGATGAGTATAAAAATTAAAAAAAAGAGAATTTGATATGTGGTATCTAGAAAAAGAATTTGATAAGTGATAAAGGACTTGCAGTTTTTTCCGGCTTATGAAATCACGAAAAAGAACAAATATTTGTGATAGATTAGAGAATCTCAGAAGTACTGTTCCTATTTACAGGTAAAACAATTTCCCCTATCAGATTTTCAGAGTTGGAATTGTACCACTTCTACTTGCTTGGGATGGGATAAAAGAGAATGTAGTTTTACTTGATCACTAGAACAGTTTTGAAAACAGAACTTCTTGCATCCGCTGTTCATGAAGAAAAGGGGTGTCCTGGACCTCTCTTCTCTATGTGCAGACAACAGCAACTATGCCTACCTGCTCTCCCTGAGCTTAGACCTCCCAACCCGGAAGCCAGGAATCAGCATGTTCCAGCAGCAGCCACCATCAAAACCTGGAGAACTGGCAGCAGTCTGTAGTTGCTACACAAAGGAGCCCCTTGTCTGCTCCCACCAGCAAAGCAGCACTTGACACATCCCAGAATACCACAGACATCATCACCTGTGCTGATCTGCTTCTGCCAGCTGGTTCTTATAAGACTGAAAACATGTTTGAGCTTGCACCCACAGTATGTTCCTCTTGTGTGTGCTGCTGTTAGCAGCAGTCTTGCAGCAGCCTGTTTTCAGTAAGGCTGACTCAATTGTCACAGTGTGAAGGCCTCTTACGAACAGGGCTGACTGTGGGACATGCAGCTCTGACAAGAGGAAAGTAGTGTCTAATGCTTGCTGAGAATCTGATCAGATGGGGATACCACAAGCTGATAGGTTGACAGGGACCATGCAACATAGTAGGTAGGTTTTGCAACCTTACTGAATACCATATTTCATATTGGTATTTAAACAGCCATTAAAGCAGTTTATTGATTCATTCTCTTCCAATACGCATTTTCCTTTTTGTTTTATTAAAATATATTTAAGATGCAAAGAAATATATGTGTAAGATATTTATATTTAAGGTACAAATTTTTGCCTGCAACCAGTTTTAAACTTTTGAATACTTTTTAGCAAGGATTGTGTCCCAACATTACCACAAATGTTTATTAAGCACTCTGTGATTTTTGAGGGTAATTTCTCATTCAGTGAGCGTATGGCTTCTGTTGCTCTAAGTACAAGGACAATGTGATCACTCTCTGTATCTTTTTCAGCTTGAGATGTTCTACCTTCCCCACCCTTCTATTTTTCCTCTGTCTTTTGAACTCTCTAGAGAAACTCAACATTTTTCAGGAGTACTAAGATCTTGGAAATAATAGTTATTTTGTTAAATTGGACAGCTCAGTAAAGGAAAGGCTGCAACACAAAAACACAATGTTAACAGAAAAGAGAGATTCCACAACAATGGATGGCATGGCCTTTCATGAAGAAGTTACCTGGGGAAAAGCTTCATTCATTGCAGAGTCCTTTCTGAGACACCAAAGTCAGCAGCCGTATGACAGAAATCTATAGGAAATTAGAGATAATTAGATCCAGAATTGCAACTAGTCTGTCCACAGGGACAGACTGGCCCTGAGCATCACATCTTTTATTCAGCTTCTATGTCCTTGCCTAGGTAAAAAAGAGTTACAGCCTTCTGCATCACCATTTAGAACAGTAATCACTGAACTCATCTGCAGTACGCGCTAATGGATAGGCTGCTTAAAAAAAATGGATACAGTATTTATCAAAAGCACAGAATTCATACAGATTTTAGTTTACTGGCACCACTGACCCAGCATTTACTGACACATTTGTTGGAAAAGACCTTATTTTTGAGCTAATATAACACAATGCCTCTATACAAACTTATTTTACATACAGGTCACAGATACATATTTCTGAAGGAGAAAAATTTTGTTGCTACCTAATATTTCTGTAGTACTTGCCAGATCAAGGTCCTATGCCATCTATATCTAATATACAGGGTTTTTTTCAGTTCAGAATGAGAAATAGACCAAAGTTTAGTTGTGAAAGAAGTTTTGCTAGAAGAGGGTCAAAATTCCAGACATCACCCACAGATATTTTAGTTTGAGTCAGCAACGCGTCACACTGGAAATACCATAGAAGACCCTAAGGCTTCTTTTCTCATTAGAAAAGAATTTTTTTAAAATTCCAGTGCAATATATCCTGATTCCAGAAGCAGCTTCATCTTTTTCCCTTTCATTTTCTAGTGCTTCTAGTCAACAAACCAGTGCTTTCACAGATGGTCTTTTGCTTAATCTCTCCACTACCTAGTCGTTACAGCTAAACAGAGAATCAATGTTTGCTGGTTAGCCAGGCTGCATCCTACCAGCAGACTGCTGCTGTTGCTTCACTAAACCTCAACCNCCCTTCAGGAAGTGGTAGAGTGCAATAAGGTCCCCTCTGAGCCTCCTTTTCTCCAGACTAAACAATCCCAGCTCCCTCAGCCGCTCCTCATAAGACTTGTGCTCCAGACCCCTCACCAGTTTTGTTGCCCTTCTCTGAACACGCTCCAGGGCCTCAATGTCTTTCTTGTAGTGAGGGGCCCAAAACTGAACACAGTACTCGAGGAGCGGCCGCACCAGAGCTGAGTACAGGGGGATGATCACCTCCCTGCTCCTGCTGGCTACACTATTTCTAATACAGGCCAGGATGCCGTTGGCCTTCTTGGCCACCTGGGCACACTGCCGGCTCATGTTAAGTTGAGCATCAACCAACACCCCCAGGTTCTTTCTCCTCTATACAGTCTTCAAGCCATTCTGCCCCAAACCTATAGCATTGCATGATGAGCTCTTCTAGCATCTAACAAAATATTAGGTAGTTATAACTGTTAAGTCAATCCTTGTATGTTTGTGATTTTAATATAAAATTTCAAATGAACTCACAAAAGTTGTTCCACTCTAAGAGTGTCTGATGTGATATGAACCTGATCAGTATATAGTAAAAAATAAATAAATAAAAACAAAATGACCTGAGCATTTTAGACTTAATTTCAAATATAATAAACAGAAAAGAAGTTGCTATNACTTGCCAGATCAAGGTCCTATGCCATCTATATCTAATATACAGGTTTTTTTCAGTTCAGAATGAGAAATAGACCAAAGTTTAGCTGTGAAAGAAGTTTTGCTAGAAGAGGGTCAAAATTCCAGACATCACCCACAGATATTTTAGTTTGAGTCAGCAACGCGTCACACTGGAAATACCATAGAAGACCCTAAGGCTTCTTTTCTCATTAGAAAAGAATTTTTTTAAAATTCCAGTGCAATATATCCTGATTCCAGAAGCAGCTTCATCTTTTTCCCTTTCATTTTCTAGTGCTTCTAGTCAACAAACCAGTGCTTTCACAGATGGTCTTTTGCTTAATCTCTCCACTACCTAGTCGTTACAGCTAAACAGAGAATCAATGTTTGCTGGTTAGCCAGGCTGCATCCTACCAGCAGACTGCTGCTGTTGCTTCACTAAACCTCAACCTCCAGCTCAGCTCAATTTTCAGGCTCTGCCTGAGTGCTTTTGCCTTTAACCCAAGCCTCCAGCAGTTCCCTTCACAAATGCTTGTGCTTTTTGAAGATGCTTCTGTTTTCGCTTCTGTTTTCACTTCTGTTTCCTTTGCTGTTGCTTCCACCAATTGCTTACCTTCCTGCTGTCTGAATTTAGCTTTTCTGCAACCCCACAGGCAAAAGCATGACTTATATACCATCTTATCAGCTAACAAGTAAGTAAATATATTGAGTCAATCTAGTTTAAACAGTCAGGAAGCATGACTTAAGGTAATGTCTGATACTGCCTGGAGGAATATAAAGAGGTAGAAATTATTCTAGCAGAGCTGTAAAGCTGTTCCTTTGGTTGGGGGCAGGCATTAAGAGCCAGAGCTGATTATCTTACCCATAGATATGGATACACTGGAAAGAATGTGATTCATAGATTCACAGATACATTAGGTTGGAAAGGACCTACAAGATCATCTAGTCCAACCATCCTCCTATCACCATCCCTACCCACTAAACTACTAAATCAAATCCCTTAGCACCTCATCTAAACACTTCTTGANTGAACTCACATAAGTTGTTCCACTCTAAGAGTGTCTGATGTGATATGAACCTGATCAGTATATAGTAAAAAATAAATAAATAAAAACAAAATGACCTGAGCATTTTAGACTTAATTTCAAATATAATAAACAGAAAAGAAGTTGCTATTATAGTTGGGGTTTTGTTATAAGGCTATACTAACTCTTGTGGAAGTTCTATACTCATTTACTTCTACCAGCATCTTAATTGTATATTCAGACCAGTCATCAGTATCAATGATTTAAACATAATGCATAGATTGATTTGTGTTTCAATTATATTGATAAGTATTTTAAGCCACTATTAACTTTCTATTTCTTTTCTGGTTGTGTTATTTCATTATCTCTACCAAAAGGTTTTTTTATTTACATTTTCAAAACCTAAATAGAAATCGAATAATTTTTAAAAAATAATTAAACCTCACTGATTACATGCAGATGTGGGAACCTTGAAAAGAAAACCTTTACATTCCAAAACTGAAGTAGAGATGAGAAAAAGAAATACCTAACAGCATTACTACCTTTCAGTGGGAATACTGCATTATACAATTATACAGGGCTACAATAACAGAATTTTCTTAAAATCTAAAAATAATTTAAAAAATTGAAATCTATAAATATGATAAGATTGGGATTTAAAATAATTTCAAAAATAAAATCTTTTAACATTGTTTGCATTATAAAATTGCTCTGTTTAGAAGTCAAAGCACATATTTCGCTTGCCAAGAAGGGGAATTTTCCACATTAAAAAAAAGCAAACCTGCAAACTTAACAATTGTAATTCTTTGTAATTGCAGAGATTTTAGAATTTTATTGATCATGCATGTGACTCAACAGGTGATACCTCTTGGTGTGCCTAAATCAGAATATTTACACTTTTTATGGTTTACAGGGAGTTAATTATTTGAAGACAATATTCAGTATTAATTCTGCTCTTGATTGTGCACCTCCTTATGCTTCTGCAGAGAGATGTTGCAGTAAAAATGACTCCTACATATGTTCAGCTGAAAAGTAATGCAAATATTCTCTTCAGAGAAAAGCTTCAATATATACAGGAAATCAAAGCTGTCTGAAGAAATCTTACATCAGAGACTAATATAATTTTTTCTGAGATAGTTTGTGTTGGTGCAGTGTTTTATCACCCAGGGATTCATCAGTGTTGGTGCAGTGTTTTATCACCCAGGGATTCATCTTGGGATCAGTGGTCTTTAATGTATTTATCAATGACACAGACAGTGGGGTCATGTGCACCCTTAGCAAACTTGCTGATGGCATCAAGCTGAGTAGTGTAATTGATATGACATAAGAAGGGACGCCATCCAGAGAGACCTGAACAGGCTTGGGAAGTGGGTGCGTGAACTTTCTGAGGTTCAACCAGATCAAATGCAAGTGTTAACATGCAACTCAAGCACAAGAGCACTTGGATGGGGCAATCCCAGATATGTGTTAAAACTGCTAGAAGAACTCATGGAGAGCAGCTCTGAGGATTAGGACTTGGAGATCCTGATGTACAAAATCTGGACATGAACCAGCAGTGTGTTCTTGCAGTCTGGAAGGGCAACTGTATCCTGAGCTGCATCACAAGAGGGGTGGCCAGCAGGGAGAGGGAAGTGGTTGACCCTCTCTGCTCTTGTGAAGCCCCATCTAGAGAACTTCATTCAGGACTGGGACCTCAGCACAGAAAAGATGTGGAACTGTTGGAATGGCTCCAGAGGAGGCCGTGAAGATGATCAGAAGTCTGGAGCACCTTTCCTATGAAAAAAAGGCTGAGGAAGATGGAGTTGTTCAGATAGGAGAAGAGAACGTTCAGAGAAGACTTCATTGAAGCCTCCCAGTACTTGAAGGGAGCTTGTAAGTAGGAAGGAAATCATTTTATATGGGTAGATAGTGATAGGACAAGGGGGAATGGTTTCAAACTAAAAGGGATGAGATTTAAATTAGATGTCTAGAGGAAATTTTTCACTCAGAGAGTGGTGAGGCACTAGAACTGTCTGCCTGGAGAAGCTGTGGATCCTCCAGCCCTGGAAACATTCAAAGCCAGGTTGGCTGGGTCCCTGAGCAGCTTGATTTTGCGCATGACAACCCTGTCCATGGCAGGGGGATGGAACTAATCCTCAAGGTCCCTTACGACCCAAGTCATTCTATGATTCTATTAGCAACTATAATACAAGAAACAATACAGTCTATGGATGACTAATGAAAATATTATTGCCTTTAATGACTTAATCATATTATAAAATATAATTTATATATATATATATTTCCCT
>VXAB01012921.1:0-85387 GCA_013399175.1 Odontophorus gujanensis
CTAAGATCTCTGGCTCTACACTTAGTTACTTATACAGGAATATACCTGTCTTTTGTAGTGATAGGAATTTTCATTCTTTTAGACAGCATTTTGCTATTTCTTAATAGAGGGACCAAACTCAAAAGCTCTTATTAAAGTAAAAATAATATTAGAGAATAAAACAGACTAATCTGATCAAGATTTAGTCACAAGAACAGTAAAGAGGACTGAATCCCTCAGATAATATTCAGTATGAATGTTTTACCCAATTTCAGGCATAGGTGCAATTTTTTACATATCATCTGCTCTGAAACTGCATTCTAATCAGACCACAACTGAAATGTAGAGTAACTGCCTTTTTGGAAGTGAGCAGAAGTGGATTAAGGCAAAGTCTCTGTAGACCTGCAGGTGTTGTTTACAAAACCAGTAGATCATGCTCAGTCATCCCAAACAATTTGAGCTGCCCTTCCACCCCGTCATATGCTGTGGCCAGCACTTCTCACCATGAAGCATCACTCAAAGTATTAGCCTGCACTTGATGGCAAAGTAGGAAGTCCATGACCATCCCCGTTTTGAACACACTAACATTAAATCACAGCCTTTATTTCCATAAGAGAAGAAATTTCTAGCCTGCATAAAGGTAAAAATAAGCTATTGAATATATGAGCCCAGAATAAGAAATACTTGTGTGAGTTCGTCTGAAACAATAGTTTGCATCTGAACTCTGAACAACAGTAATGTCCAAAGCAGCAACAAAGATGTAAAGAAGGAGGCACCCCTGTATGCACTTTTTTTGCCTTAAACCTGAAGGAAGACCAATGCTGTCACACCCCTGCAGAGTTTGCTAAAACCTAAATGCATAACTTCTCCTAAGTTGCTCAAAATCTTACAAATGGTCCACAGAAGTATAAAAAAGTTGAACACATAGTCTTCCATGATGTCTAGCACTCCTTACCTCGAAATTAGCCCCAGATTCTCCTCCCCCATCCAGAGGTCCCAGAAAGATAGCTTTCTCTTCTTATTTTAAATGGGTTTTGTCAGTTCATAGAGAATGCAAATAATAGTCAGGAGGAGCAGAAATGATGGCAGATGATAACATTCCCTAATAAAATGTATGAAATTAAATTTAAATTAGTTTTAGTATATTCATCTTAGTTAAGAATTAATTATTTCCAGTGGTAAAAAAAAATCTTCTACATTTATGTCACAATAGTTATTAAATCTTTTCAGAAACTGTCAGTAGACTTTTAAACCATAATATAAGACGCCTTTACCTTAGGAAGTATATTCAGAATGAAATAGAACCTGTAAATGGATTTTTCTTATCATCTGTGAAGAAGTGTAAACTTAATCCAGTTGCTGGTTCGTTATCTCAATTCCTTTTTAATTGACATTCTGCTTAAACTAATGAAAAACCACCCTTTCTAAAGTCACTGCCATTAGTGCCTTATTCTGCCCTTGTCAAGAATGACTGACAGAGAGGTGAAGCTTAAACTCTGATAGTTGGAAATCTTTCTGTTAATCCAAAGTCAGTAAAATCTTCAGACTCCTCAGACTGAACATATGGCTATTATTCTTCATATCTAGCTTCAAGAGGATTTGAAATGGTAGATAACATGATTCAATAAGTCCTTGGTAAACTCTTAAAACTCCACTTAAAAAGCCTTACTGGGTTATTATATATTGTGATTTATTCCAGAAAATGTTTTTAAAGGAAGCTTGGGGAAAAAAATAAAAAATACGAAAGAAAAGAAATAAGAAAACTCTGTATTTGAAACATAATCTTTCCTACCTTCCTGTAATTCAGTCTGCCAATTGACAAATACAGCTGTTAGCCAGAGCCCAGATCCTGGACATAAAAGCACAATTCAGAGGAAGTAAGGACTAGCCAAGCAAGCCCATCTTATAACAGGGGGTCTCTCAGTTCCCTTGACCAATGGCAACAGCATGTTTGCTGAACATATTTGCAACTTGATGACACAGAGCAGTATATCTGTCAGAAGTACATCACTCAGTTTACACTGCCACATTATTACATTACTAGACCATGGTGTTGGAAGAAGTATTTCCAGTAAAACAGGTTTCAGTGAAAAAGTGATCCACTCTAAGGACAATCATACCAACCTAAAATCATAGAATGTTATTTATTGGAAGAAATCTCAGAGATCTCAGTTCCAATCCCTCTGCCATGGGTAGGGTTGCCAACTGCTAGATCAGGCTGCCCATGAACCCACCAAGCCTGGTCTTGAATGTCTCCAGGGATGGGGCAAACAAGGATTTTTTTTTTTAGTTCTTGGCCAAAATAGTTATTGTTGTCATAATTTTCATCAGGAGCTATATATCTTGGTATAATTCAGGAAGGTTCTATCCCAGGGAGTAAAGGCCAGTTTCATGTTGCAATAGAGCCAATGTCTATACAACTCTGTCAATCATTTAGCTAGATAAGTTCAACACTGTTGATAAATTAAATACTAGCTAACCAGAAGATTATCATTTTTATCTCCTTGAAATCTGTCGAGTGCTTAGATGCATTTACGTTTTCTTCATGAATATTTTGCTTACCAAGCCATTCTGGGTTTTTTGTTGTGTGGGGTTTTTGTTTGGTTGCTCTTTGGAGGCTTTTTTGTTGATGTTGTTGTTGTCGTTGTTGCTTTTTTTATCTACAGCTATCAATTCACTTCTTGGAAACTAGGACTGTAATTTATTCTTGTCAGAAACAGATGGCTGAAAAAATGAAAGCAACAACAGCGGTGAAAGACAATGCCACCTGGGTCCATAAAGCTGATGATAAAAGATTGTGAAGCTAATGCCAGTGGTATCTTAATCCAACACAAACATGCTTTCAAAACAAGAAGATCTAGAAATTAGTCAATAGTAAATGAGAAAAAGAAAATATGAATCTGTAGGGAATTTAATACATAGCACCATGAAACACTGAACTAAATACAAAGGTAAAGAGAAAAATGGCCAGTCAAGCAAAAAGCCATGGGGTTCATCAGGGACCATACTTACAAGTGATGGTCCTAACAGATAAGGTCTATTTGACCTAATATTTTCATGGAATGATACAATTAAAGAAAAATGAAAAGTCATTATATATTGACCATCTTCCCTCACATCACAATGCAGGACGGTTTTTCTATTCCTTTAAATATTCTACGAACTCTCATAGAGCATTATCTGAAAATAGTCTGATAGCCACATAAAATTAAATTTCCTCCTCCTTAGAAATAGTTGTGTAGCACCACTAAATCCCCAACAGCACTCTGTAAACTTTTTCCCTTTTAAAAACTTCAGCATCATCAAGCAGATACTTCTTTATTTTCTTTCTGGTTCATCATGATTTAACGACACATGTAGTTTTGCAGCTACCTTCTGTCATATTCTGTGGAATTCAGCAAAAAAAAAAAAGCACTTATCATGCAGCAAACTGTAGAACAATTCTACTGTAACCATGGTCATGCAGCTGATATACCACTGGAAATAAGTGCTACTTTCTATCAAGTTCTGCTCCAAAAGCAGAACAGTACAAATTTCAGTGGTTCCTCTAGGGAACATTAATTGTATCAGATACTTTAATACTTTTTATACATATGCTTTATTACTTCTGTGGACAATCCCTGAAGTCAGATGTCATGATGTATGAGATTGAATTGGACCAGATGATCTCTAGAGGTCCCTTCCAACCTGTACAATTCTGTGATTCTGTGAATCCGTGAATTAATGTTTACCTCATTGGCCTGTCTGAGGCAGAATGCATACACACATGTATAAATCCATAAATTGTTACAATAAGTAGAGCCACCTCATAAGCCAAAAACAATGGATTAAGTAATGATGTTTGGCTCAAAAAAACCATTGGAATCTGGCAATTTCTCTTTTCACTCTTCTAAAAAAAAAAAAAAATTCACAAGGGGATTTGTTGATCACAAATTGTTACTGATGTTATTTCTGCTTACAGATATAACATGTGGTGTGATGCTGAGAGTCATATATTCATGGCGACCTGCAGAGACTTGAGTCCCTGTGCTGCACTTAGCAAAACACACAGAGATGCCCACATTTCACATGCAAATGCTGTCTCTGTGAGACTTAAAGGTACAGTACTTTTGAAAGATGTGCAGTAAATATTTATGATTGTGAAAAAAAGCCCTCTTCGAAGAGAACTGCTAGTCATGGGTTGCAGTAGCAGTTATCTGCAACTGCAGCCACTTTGAGCTTTTGGTTTTTATTTAAAAAGCTTAATTGGAAGTTTTTATTACTCCCAATTAAGCTTTTTAATTAAAAAGAAAGTTGAAAGAGGCTGGAGGCAAGTATTGCTGAAACTCATATCTATACAGACTCTGAGGGGAAAAAAACAGGAGTTTGTAAAACTGCGACTGTCAACCAGCTGCAGCTCTCAGTAACTCTTACTGCTGATCCCATTTTCCTTGCCACTGGCACACCACAAATGCAGATACACACATCTAATTGGAAAAACAGGCTTTCAGCTTTAAATAATACTACAAGCATATGAATCCTGCTTCATTTCTTCATGGGAGGCATTGTGTGAGTAAAAAATTCTACGTACTCCCCCAGTTCTGCTTTGTTTACTCTGTAAGCAATTTGAGGCTGGTAGATGTTAAGACCAGGGTACATACGTTCACCATACCATGAACATAACAGCTTTCCACCAAATATGGGGCTTTCTGCCTGCTTCTCTCCAGTCCTCTACAGGGACACACAGATTAAGTGTGTGTGGGTAGCCGTTATCTACAGACAGGTAGGTTGCATGTTTGCAACAGAGACTCTACTGACCCTTCCTTACAGAAGCCAAACAATATTTTTGGCCTGAAATTTATTTCATCTTTTTCTTCAGAGTCAGCTATTCAGTATAGTCTTTAATGCTTTACTCAGATTAAGGGAAAAGAACTGGTTTAAAGAAAGAACGAGAACTATTATTGAAATCTGCAATATTCAGCTGGCAAAGCAGAGACGTAGAAACTGTCATGTATCCTGGCAGCTGGGACATTTTATTTTTTTTTTAGCTAATAAATATCTTAGACTAAATCTCTAAAAGTTCAGTCTCCCATTTCAGCAGTGCCGACAGCTCAAACTGTGGCCTCAAAATTTCAGGAACTTTCAAATCTGAGGTCTTGTCTTAGCCTGTGGAGATAGAGTGGTGCTAAGTAATCATTCTCAGCTCCTAATTCTACACTCCTCCAATGGGTCTGAGTTTGGGTCATGGCACAACACATTCCCAGGAAAAAAAAAAAAAAGAAGAAGAAAAAAAGAAATTTTAAAAAGCTAATATTCCAATAAACAAGGATGACTGAAGTAGTCCTTGGAATTTACTCTTTGTTCCTAGAGAACGTCTGATGAAATTAAAAGAATTTATTTTAGTGTATACATTATCAATGTGCAGCCTATCAAGACAATAAGCTCTTAGTGAACCAGTTTTGAAAGTAGTTGTAGGTATCTTATCCAGATATAAATCTTCACAGAGCTGCTTTTTATCCCACCTTTGCCTTAAATAAAATCCTTATTGTGAGTTGCCCTTGGACAGTAGCTGTACTTTGCATAGTGCTTAGAGGATAAAGTTGTAGAAAGGAATGAAGATTAGTATTCTAGGCATTTTTTAACCAGTTAAAGAGTGAAAAGTAAAGGTATTATCCAACCTGCAAGCTGAAACATTTTTCTCAGAGCAAGAGGCATTTAATTCCATGAAAATGAAGGATCCAAGAAAGGCTGATTTCTCCTTGTTACTGTACCCAAAGTTCCATTTTGAGCTGAAATTGGAAGGTGAAGTGAATGAATGAATTTTTACCATTTTTCTTAGAATGAAATAAAATGAACATTTTGGGATGTTTACTACTCAGTGTTTTGTTATTTTTAATAGAAATTATAAATAATTTGGGGTAAATTTGGAAATACATAATAGAATTGTCTTCTCTGTCCTGTATCTTTCCATATCTCAATGGGCCCATTTGTTTGTGCATCAAGATCATTAGCAAATAGCTTACTAATTTAAAGGAAATATGCTTCAGAGACATTAGCATCTTAAGATCATGGATTAAATTATAATGCTTTAGTTTTAAAAATCTTAGAATTGATCTTAATAGCACCAGAGCACTATGATTAGCCCTATACAACATAGATACCAAAAGTTTGTACTGAAAATATATTGTTGGTTTGTTTTTTCCTCTGTGATTTCATAAGCCAGAATGATACAGGATGGCAAACACAAGTGGTTTGTTCTAGGCAATGAACTGCAATGCCAGGAAGAACACAACTGGAACATCCCAAGCTGTAATTTCCAAATGATAGTGAATAAATGTTGCAAGGTCACCACAGATGCCACGAGAGAAAGCAGCAACTTCTAAGCATTTTTATCCTGTGCTCTCTTGCTCACAAAAAAAAAAAAATATGATCTAAGGATGAGAAAATTGGGGAGTTTGGGTTAATTCTCACAAATATCAGCACAGCTTATCTATAAGTGTGCTCCATGGAGGAAAAGAGTCCTGTTACTGGTTTGCTCTGGGGAGAGAAGTCTATGCTGTTAGATCTTGGAGCCGTGCAGCTGTAATACTGACAATAATTCAGAAAAGATTAGATAATGCAACTTACATTAAATACACAAATGGAAGCTACTTCAGACTACATAAAGGTGCCAAGCTTTAGTAGATTCTAATTTTTCTTAAAAAGAACCCTAAACAGAGCATTGTTTCTCCTTTGTTAGTGGTTCATTAAGAACAAAACTTTCAGTATTGCAAACACATTTACTTTGATTCACTGGTGAGCATTGGGATATTTCTTCACGTTTATAGACTTGATTTTATGTATTTGCTTATGAATATGTGTCTTATATATAGGCTGGTAAAATTTTTATAAAAGTTACTAACACTGTAGCAGGAATTACAATGAGTTTACTTGTTTCAATACAGAAATGAGACTGTGTTGTATGTTTTGCAAAATGCTACTATCACTTACTGAGAAACTGCCGTGGCCATAGTAATAAGATGGGCATAAATGTTTCAAAGCCAATTTCTTCTGTTATAAATGGGTTGTGTCATCTGGTATACACTGGTAAATGTCTTTAACAAGTGAGAAGTCAAGGCAAATAAATCAGGTATAAATCTAAATTGGCTTTATTTTAAGGAGAATTGCATTATTTTCTCCAAGAAACGTGGTAGAATTTCTTGAAGAATTCAGCCCTCCTGCAGGATCTGTTATGTGCTGCAGAGGTGATACCAACATAGCTCCAGCCTCACCCAGAAGTAGCTGGAGGGATGCTCTCCTCTACTTCAATAAAATGAGCCTGGATCTGACCTACACACATCATATGTATGTATAACATTCAGCCCACTTCAGTATGATGGGGACTGAGAGGGAGAAAGAAAAAGAAAACTTATTGAAATGAGCCTACATTTTTTCTTTCTTCTTACCAGGCTGGCTATAAATGTCTGCCTTGCCTAATCTTTCAATCAGTCAATCTCAGTCAGGAAAGTCAAGGCACTTAAGAGCTGCTGTGGTTCCAAGTAATTACCTGAACAAAAGACCGTCTGGGATTGGACTAACTATTCACTCATCCGTATTCAGCTGTGTTTTCAGATCATGAGAGGAGAGACCTAGTAAGTACAAGGGAGGAGATGCAAAAGGAGACAAATGAAAAGGGAAAATGCACGCTGCAAATGTACATCATAAGAGAAAAGGGCAGAGAAGTAGAGAAATAGTAGTGTTTTGTTTTGCTGTTTTTTCAAAACATAGATTTCAGAGAGAATAAAGGAGATGTAAGAAATTAGTAATACTAATAATAATGAAAACTGCTTTGCTTCAGCATTGAATTTCTGCTAAAAACAAAAACTAAGGAGGCAGTGGACATTTGAATTACCAGTGACCAAACATTCAACTGTGATCTCTAAAGTATATAGTTAGCTGTTATTTCAAATCACGGTGGAAACCTAATATTTGGTCTCTTGTATAGCATTATCAAATCACTTACTAAGCTGCAGAATTTCTTTTTCTTTTCCCTGAACCACTTGGAGAAGTCTTAGTTTCACTCTGATGTGAGGTGGTAAATACAGTTAGATAAACTCAAAAAGTGTGGTGGGATAAGAAAACTGTTGCTATCCAGCTCTATTTGGAGCTCAAGTTTAAGCCAAATTTGAATTCAGCCAGTGAAGCTTAGTGCTCCACTCAGAAAAACTCCAGCAGGCAACAATGTTGTTTAAAACATTTTGATTAAGTCTGTGAACACTCCAGTATGCTCAGACAGAAACACTTTCACCAATATGGGTACAAAGAATCCTACACAGAAATGAAATTCTTCAGGGAGGCATTTTATCCAGGGTTTCAGAAACTTTACCATTAGATCACATAACTTAAAAAATTGTTTTAGCCATAGATGTCCCAATTATGCTGAGCTTTATCACCATTTCTTTCCTGTATTTTTCATAGGTTTCAATTATTTTTTATTGCTTGTTTTCAGACCTACACTCCCAGCAGACCAGTTCCTAAATTCCTTAGTGGTTTTAATACAACAAAAGACACCAGTATGAGCAACAGTATGAGTAATTGGAAGCACTGTTTACAATCTCAGCCTATGGGCTAAGTACTGACTGAAGATAGAGTAAGAGATCATGCTCATTCACTAACTAGAAGGTGGTCATCCCAGGAGAAGGAAGCTGTTTTCTCCATGGACACTGTGCAAAGCTCATAGACTATAAAAAGGAGGGAAAAAAAAAGCTCTGTCTGACATTATCCATACATACTGAAGAATTGCCATCTTTTCCGAGAGTCTACAGAATGCAACTGAACGTCATGCCAAACAGCAAGAGCTCTTCATACTTCCATTTGTCTTCAGACTGGTTTTCTGTTCTGGGAAGTAAGACCTTCATACAATGCCAGTCTCCACCTTTCCTGGTCTTTCCTCCACCTCAATTGTCTCTATTGGTGCTGCCTAACGAGACTTTAAGTCGGAGTGTCCAAAAGGCAGTTGAATTCCTCTGAAGTGAGGCTGCTGAGTAGAACCAATGTGCAGAACAGGAGATTATCTATCCATAATCAGTAGCATAAAACTTGGTTTCGGCTGGACTGACTACAAAACCAGCAGCAGTACTATTTGTGCATTGCTAGTGGTTATGACAGATATTTTATACATATATGTATAGCATCAACAATATACAAAAAGATCAATATTCTTTAAGATAGACAGAGGTGGCTAGCTCATAAGAAAGCAGTATTTCCTTAGGAGTGTGGCTATAAATAATCACCATAAGAAAAAGAGGAGCAACGACAGTGACCTGCAGCCCCTCTCCTAGCACTTGGTAAAAAGCAAAACAGAAAGGATTTGGCAGCTAAGTGAAAGCTGACAGCAGCCTTTGGCCAAAAAGCAGACTGATGAGAGTGAAGGACAGCATGGACAGAATCTACTATTAATAGCTGCAAAACAGGAACTTTACTAGAAATCACTCATGTCCTCAGGAAAACACCACACCAAACATCTTTCCTTTGCTGTGCTTTATATTTCTGCAGCTACAGGAATGAGTGACTTACTTAGAGAATCACAGAAATCTTACTATATCTCTAAATAAAGACTGAGAGACACATATTTTAATATGCATCATTACCTGCAGGGCTTAGAGATTGTATTATATTGTATTACTTTAGCACCCAAAACAAGAAATTGTCAGTCTTAGATGCCAGCAATAATTGCTGCCCAAAACTCAAGCATGATCAGTGCTTCTCATCAGGCTTTGGAAACACAGGGTGGGGGGAGGCTGCATGTTCCTCTCCTGTTATAAAGTATGTATGTCCATAAAATGATTATATACTTGCTGAAAGCTATAAAGATTTTTGCTGGCTGCAGAGTTACTTAGATTCTGTTGTTAAAACTTTCTTAATTGAGGAAGCCTCAAATGGACCAGAACTGCCTATAACTCTCAGTTGGCATGCATGCACATTGGCATGGAGGGCATTTAGTTATCTCTTTATAATATTCTGACAGCTTCTAATGCAGTTTAGTTTTCTTCTTTTCACAGTAACATGCACATTACTTTTCCTGTCTTCATTTTAATTCCTTCCAAAAATTAAGGCCATGAAGTGTTTAGGTAGATCCACTGCTATCTCAAGCTTGGGTTAGTGTTTCAGAAACAACCCTGATTTGCTACGAAGCAGTAATACAGGACATGAAGCAGGAAAATCATTCCTCTTATTATAGCAGGTGAATATCACAAGAGGCAGAACAAATATAGAGAGACTACTGCAACAACAATCAGAGCAAAACAGAGAGGGATGTGTATTCTGAATCACAGATAGAATAAACAATGCAAACATATACTGTGTTCAGTACTGTGAACAAATTACAGGATTCAGGATTTGGAGGATTGTAGAATAGGCAATAGGCTGAGACTGTAAGGGAAGGCAAACCTTCACAATCAGCAAGCACTGAGACAAAAGAATGTACCATCTCTGTCTTGATTTGTCCTGTAGATAATTGTTTCCTTCGACTCAGACAGTGAAGTCATTGGAAATGTAAGCACAACCTCGTGCCCTCACTCCACCCCAGGGAATTATGGGTCAGTACCAGTTGTGGCATATTCCAGGATAGAACTATGCCAGTTGGGAAATCTGTGCCTTTAAAGGACTGCATTATTTTCACCTCTGCTGGCACAGGGGGTTGCAAATAATTTGAATAATTGCTGCAGAGAGCAGATGGTAGAAGTATTCCATTAAAAGAGTTGCAAATGTAGCTTAATTCTGCAAGGGGAGGGAGAAAAGTAGAAAATTCAAAAGAAATCTGGTACACCATCATCATCAACTACAAGCAACATTGTTAATAATTAGTGGTTGCAATAATAATAATAATAATAACAACAGTAATAATAGATTCTGAATGGAAACTGAATTAGAAAAAAAAGGTTGTCAGAATTGCTTTTCTGAGCTGTTTTGCTCTGAAGGACTCCTCCAGGTAAGAGTAGCCTGGTTTGCAGCAAAACTATTTGTCATAATACCACTACTGCCGGACACCATCGGTCTGGTGCCACATTTTATTTCTGGCTTTGGTCAGGGCACTTAATCAAAGGGATCTCATGGGTTTCCCAACTCTGTTTTGTCTTTGCACACCAATATTGTCCCTACTGAATGCTTGGGTGCTCCTCAAAGAAGAGAAATACTTCTCTCTTGCAATGCAGGAACCTTCTCATTCAGTGTCTTGCCCCAGGGCAAGGACCCATGAAACTCAGGGTTGCTCATCTTTACATTGCTCCTTTTCCAATGGTGAAATGATGTGCCCTGAAATGTTTGGGAATCTTAGACAGATCACAAAGCAGAAATGGGTCACAGAGTCAGTGCTATAAAGTAATAAATCACCAAAGCTGTAATTCTCAGGTGGAACTTTGCTTTTCTAAAATCAGAGAACTGAAATTGAATGAACCTTGCTGAAAGTTCTCCTCAGTGCTGCTGTGGGTGCTCATCAATTACATTTGTCAGATTAACAAACTATGGTAAAAGAGCAGAACAACTCAGGTCTGAGAGAGACACCCAAAACAGGTAATAGAAATACACTCTGTGATGAACTGGTTTGGTTAAATTATTTATAGGCTACCACTGATTAATTTGAACTTCTTTCTGCTACTCAAAAAAGTAAATACGTATTTTAAAAAGGGAGAGAGAAAATAAGAGCACAAATCAGATCAAAAGGAATTTGACAGAAGCTAAAATAGGTGACATTTTACAAAGTAAAAGACAATAAACAAAGCTTTGTACTAAGAACTGAAGACAGAGACCAAAGGTTTCAAAAAACTTGAAATAGATCATACATGTGTTTTGGAGGTTGCCTCAGCTTCTGGTTTCACTATTCTGAGTATAATATAACATAAAACCCTATTTAAATAGCAGTAGAATTTGCAGGGCAACATCTTTTGGATGCTTTAAAGGCAACAATAGGAATAAATGTACACACACTTGGAGGAAAATAATAACCAATAAATCAGAACTGATGCCAACTTTATCAAAAGCCATTCGAATCTTCTACTTACATCTGCAAAATGTAAGTCCCACTCACAGCTTTCCACTCAGACATGCAAATTGCAGCATCCATGGAAGCAAACCTGCCTTAGAATCATAGAACCATAGAATTACTCTGGTTGGAAAAGACCTTCAGGATCACTGAGTCTTATCTGCACCAGTTTCTCTTTGGAAATAGTAGTCTTACGCATGTAGCTTTTTCATTTGTGTACACAACTGGTACTGCATTTTAGAAACTTTGCACTATGAAAGCCATGCATATCCATTACTGCAGTGCATACTCACTGCCATCTCTTGCCACAAGAAGGCTTCAAAGAGCCACTGACCAATTGCACACACACACACACACACACACAAAAGCAGAAAATAAACAAAATTGACTAAAAAATCCAAGATTTTTCTGTATTTTTTTAAACATTGAAGAAGGCTTGAAAAAGATCAAATACTTCAACTACTGCAACATGCTACACTGGAAATATTTCTAATCAATTCAAACATGAGCAGAATAAAATTACACGAAGTGTAATGAAGTCTGTGATCAAAACTGCCATATTTTAGTGAGTGGTCTGCTACAGCTTCTCTGTGTTCTCTGTTTTAAATCTCAACATTAAGTGCAGAAGTAACTCAGTTAGGAAAAATACGGGAGAAAAATAATGACAGTAACAATTCAAAGCACTCACGTTTCACAAAGAAAGAGCATTGCATAACATTCTTACAGCACCAAACATAAATGTATGATCAGAGGTGAAGGGAACATCTGAATATGAAACACTTGGTTAACAGGACTGGAAGATGTGGCCAGCACTGGGGTTTGTAGTAAAGCAGCTGAGATGGTTTGGCAGCAGTGCCCATCAGAATCAGCTGGAAAGGTACAACATGTGAAGAAGCCCTCTGGTGTGCCTAGAAAACCAGAAGGTATAAACTTGCTTGCCAGTAGTTTATAGCCTTTCTTCTAAAGCAATGATTTCTGTATGTAGCACAAACAAAGGGAGAAAAGATGACAAGCAGAAAAAGGGAGGGAACAGGACTGTAAATCTGTAAATGTCCCTTACAGAGCAAGCCCAGAGAGACAACTGCAAAAACACAGTGACTTCCATAATGATTCCGGCATTTGTTTTCACAAGTACTCAGATTTATTACTGGCACCAGAAAAAGCCGGGCATACCAGTCAGAGGCACAAAAGGGAGGCATTCTGATACGCATTTGTGGAGCTAATGTTAGCACTGCACTGCCTGGGCTGAGCTCTTCTTGCCATGCATTGCCACCTGCAGGAGAACAGCTCAGCAAGGCACAGCAGCTGCCCTCCTCACGGCTCTCAGCTATCATAAAGCAGTTAAAAATCAAGAGGTCAAAAGCACATATGTTCCTCTGCCTGTATAGGTGTGCTGTGCTTCTGGAAGGAGCCTGGGTAACAGCCAGCACAGTTATCTCCCGCTCCAAACATCCACACAGGGCAAACCATTGGTCAGTACGGCTTCTGCCTGTGAAATTGCTGCTGTTGATGAAGTCCCAGGCAAAGTTAGGCAAATAAACACTTTTGTCAATTACGATCATCACTTGCATTTAATTCTCCGAGAGTCTCAGAGGATATCTGATCCAAGTCTATAAATACCTAAGGAGCAGGAGGCAAAGGAGTGAGGCCGGACTCTTCTCAGTAGTGTGTGGTGATAGGACGAGGGGAAATGGCCACAAACTGAAGCATAGGAAGATCTGCACAAATGAGTTTAAGAACTTCTTCACAGCGAGGGTGACATAGCACTGACACAGGCTGCACAGAGATACTATGGAGTCTCCTTCTCTGGAGACGTTCCAGACCCACCTGGACGCCTACCTGTGCAACCTGGGCTAGGGAGCTGCTCTGGCAGGGGGTTGGACTCCATGACCTCTGGAGGTCCCTTCCAACCCCTACAATTCTGTGATTCTGTGATCCTGTGTTTTTGTGGAGAAGAAGATGAGGTACTTGTGTTTAGAAGTTGATATATTTAAAGGCAGTACCACATAAGGTGGCTTTCAAAAAGGCTAATCCTCCAGGATGTCTTCATTAACTCCAGCAGTCAGCTTCATGTCATCTGGAAATAGCATTTTTCCATGCTTGCTAAAGAAAGGGGAATTCAGAACTAGTGCATACAGAACTGTAGCTGCTGTCATAACATGTGGAACCCTGGCCCTACTGATTACCAAGGCAAAGATTGCAGTGATCCATGTCCTGATACATCTCCAGTTTAGATGCAAAGACTATGTAAGACTTTTTTCTAAATGAGTATAAATGTCAAGGGCAAAATCAGATATTGCACAAAGCGCTGACAACAGTTTCACACAGCACACAGGCTGAAAGCATGACTTTCTGCATACACGCTGAATGAAAACAGCAGCTGTCTCCTTCTTAGAAGGAGGAGGAATTCCCTGCATATATTCTCCAGAGAGCTGCTGCTTTCCACTAAGTATGGTTAACTACTGGAAACAGATTGAGGTTTGGTACAATCCATCCAAATGAGGAAGACATGAGACAGTCAGCTGAGCCGAACAAGAAATGAATTCTGTACTGCAAGGAATAGCCTCTCTTTTGAGGTTGGAGGAGGCAGCAGGGTCTGTCTGGAGGCAGATCTGCTCATACGCCCACTGTCACTGACATCAACTGGTGTGAACAATCAAGCAAAAGAGGACCAGGCAGCCATAAGCTGCACTGGAGCCACTTGTGCAATGCTGATGAAAATAAGGCAAATGCAAATCTTAGATGCACAGCTTTAAGTGCTATTCATCAGATACAGGTGGCAATTTAGGAAATTAAGTTCAGGAGAAATCAACAAGACTGGTAAACACAATATATGAGGAGAGAGCATCAAGCAACGGGGTTGGCTTAGGTTCAAACAGAGAAGAAGCATAATGAGGGTACATGAAAAATTGTCATAAACATGGCAATGATTAATTGCTTTCTGCGCACCCACATTCTAGAAGAAATTGGCAACATCAGTAAAAAAGAAGACTAAGGTGAGATGTAGGGAAAATCTGCCAGTTTACAGGGAGAGTGAAGTCCTGAAAATTATAAAATCCTTTATTTCAGAGGTTCTTAAGAGCAAATGTGAAGCATTATTTATACTCTAACTATTTGGAATGGCCAGCTATAGAGATTCAATGATATAATACATTAATCTTGTTTATTTATTATTATATTTTATTTATTTATCAAATCTATTATTCGTTATCATATTATTTGTTAGTCATTAGTAAACTAAAAAGCCATGACTTTATTGCAGAGTGCATTAAGTCTGTTTCACATTTCATGAAGGTAAAGCTCATTCCACGACTTCTACTTTGTATAAAGTTCATACAGTTTTTCACAAGATGAAACATTGGGCCAGTGAAGGAACTGAACTAGGAACCACAATTCACCATGATGAATTCTGAATTGTGTCCAGTAACTCACAGATATCTTCTTTATTAGTCATCATGAATTCCACCTGACTACAGAAAACGTGTCATACATTAAAATAACTAAATCCAGTGCAATGTGCAATTTGGAAGGTTCAGACAGTAGGCTTCAGACTATTGGAAATATGTGAGGGATTTATCTTAACATGAACTACTACATTCCATAAAAACTATCATAATAAATGTGTAGAATCTGAGGAATAGCAGTAAAGATGGTTACTCAAGAAATAGATTAGCAAAAGATTAGCAACTGATTTATGTACAAATTCTGTATCAAAAATATCATCTGATTCAAACTAGGACTTCTTTGAAAGGAAGAATCAATTTTTACTGACTTTAATAATGACAAGTCAGAAGTGCAGTCAAAACAAGTTATCTAAACTACTGTAGTGACAAAACAAACAGAGAAGTATTCCGAGGCACCAGTTCATCCTACCTTCGATTGTTACATTCTGTGTAATTTTAGTGTTATACCGAGGCATCCAAAAAAGGCCTACCTGCCTCCTCAGGTTAAAGAAGTGACAAAATGATAGGAGTTTCAGCTCATCCCTGCTCCTACACAGACTGTTGGTTGAAATGCCAAGAATTTTCTGTCTTTGCTTCCTAGAAATTAACAATGGTGTGGAGCATTTAGACAGGCAGACAGGCAATCACTGTCCCTTAAGGAGCATCACAGTCTATTCAACTCTATCCTACAGGACTTGGCATTCATAAAACGGAAGGTGCATTTCTGATTTACAAACTCATTATTTAGGACCAGATGTAACAACACATACTTAAGCATCTTAGTGCCACTTGAGGTATTCTGGAGTATCCAACAAATACCCACAGAGCTGGTACATATTTCACAAGACCTCTGTGAGACCCATTCCCTCCTGGAGGCTACTGGAGAGATACCAGAGATGGGCCTAGGTGTTCATTCATAAGGAAATGAATCAAGCCCAAGGATACTAAACTTGGTCTTCAGCCCTTTCATCCACCAGTCTAAAAATGTGTAAATCGTAAGAGGAGATGCTGACATAAATAACATTGTATTTCCTTGTTAAATCTGATAGAGCACAAAGAGGCATAAAAATAGTCAGCAACGGGAAACAACATTGCTTGGCTCCAGGGATAAGCAGCACAGATTCTCTTGCTTTGGGTAGAAATACATGGTCTGAATGACAAAATACAATGCAACATGGACCTCCTTCTGCGAAGCCTCTTGAGAATAATAATGTGATTGCCTTTCACTTATTATTATAAATAGGTTATTACAAAACCCTGAATTCTCTAACCTCTAGCAGTATCACTCCATATGGAAAATAATAACCCAGTGGTAAATTATATTATTTTACAAATAGTGTGAGAAATTGCAGATAACCAGAAAGGTTAATCCCTGCTTCAGCTGCTGTGCTATAAATCTATGTGTATAAATCTAAAGGTAAATTCAGGGCAAAACAGCAGAATAGAGCCCTTGCTTCATATATACAATGCATAGTCAACTGAAAGTTTGCCTCTTACTTTGCTATAGCACAGTGTTGGGAATTAACAATTATTGAAAAAATGACAACTAAAAAGAATGGCATTTATCCCCTTTTCTGGCATGTTCACTTTGGGTACAAAAGCCTAGGGAAAGGAATACAGCAGCTGAAATGGTACTCCTCAAAGGGTTACTCAATATTCTATACACCCAAACAGCTCTCTTGTCTGTGGAACTGCAATATCAAGTAAGGAAGCAAGAGAAAACAAGTATTTATTCTCTGCATAGCATTTTTTGTTCCTCCCTGCTGCTAGTTATTCTTATGACACCAGACACTGCATAATATGACATTTCAAATGTATGGCACTGTGACAATGATGTATGAGGAAACATTTACAAAGTCTGGCACAAGAAGTGAAGCTAATACTGAAAACCAAATGATTCCCTTAGATTGGCTGCTGTTTCTCAGTTTGCAGGGTAAACATTCAGTGCAACAGTCAAACTTGGGAACAAAAATTGATAGCTTTCAAACAATGATTGTAGATATTTACAGTCTCCCTTCTAAAACTACCTGTTTTCTGCCAGCACCAATCTTGTCTTGCTGCAAGCATGTCTGTTTATATGCTCATATGTGGCTACAAAAATTTATATGATATTAATTCATTATGTAAAGAAATTATCATCTTTAAAATTTCAAAGAGCAAAAGTTGCACAACCACAATGAAGAAAAGAGCCCATGGAAGTCACTCAGGAAAAATTCCCAAAAATGGGAAATAATAGTGTAGTACCCCTAGTCCAAAGCATTTTATATTCTTCTGGACATCTGTATGGGAACTGTTGAATCACGGCCTGAACCACTGATTGATCACCTGAGGCCAGCACTGAGTCAGTCGCAGGAACACAGGTGAAGGCAATTCTCTTGTGTGACCAGAAGGGGTGGAGTCGGGCTCCACCTCTCCCAGATCCCATTTTAAGGGCTGACCACCACTAGGGAAGGATCTCTTGTTGGAGATCCCTTCCCTGTGGAGTCCTGGGTGAGCCTTTCTTTATTTACGGGTTGTCTGTATGCCATCTGGTTAAGCTGTAAAAAAATAATGCCATTCATCTGTTGTTTTCTGTGGATACTGTTCATTTGGGTTATTCACCTTACAACATCTTTAAAGACAGTTTGTGAAAGGAAAATTAAGAATCATATCGTATTGTAGAAACATACAGATTTTTTTCTACTAGATTCCTTTCTCCCCTTGGTCTCTCGTCTTCCTTGGACACCACCTTCTATTTATTTAGGGAACATTCTCACACTCAGTTTGCCTTAAGCTCAATCATCTTAAAAGAGTTTTCCTGAAGGTCAACAAGAGACATAAAGCATTTATCAGCATGAAGGAAAGAGGAATAATCTGTGCAGGTGCTAAGAAGGAATCAAGAATAAACTTATCATGCCCTGAGTGGCAGAAACAGGACAGAGAAAAGACAAGGATCACTCCAGCCCCCCTAACTCATCATTTGGTTATTTTATATTGGCAGGATGGATTACAGAAAAATAATGAAACCACCAGTAGTATAACCAATGATATTATTTCTAATATGAGTACAGGGGAGAATAGCTAAAATAGATAGCTCTGTTGTCAAGGTTTAGCTACCAAAATTGTCATTCTCAGGTCTGTTTTCTAGGGTGATGAGACAAAACCAAGACTCCTAGTACTGCTATGTTAACTTGTGGCAGGTGATAAAATACCTGTGATCTCCACAGAGTGTAGCTGACTCAGCTCCACCACAACACACTTCAGCTAGAAAGACTTCATAAAGACTATGTTATCAGCCAAGATATTCCTAGGACAAGATTCAATTCTCAATATATCTTCAGTCTTTTGAGTCTAAAATTCCAATTGTTCAAGGTGTTATATGGTTTTAAGAAGTAAGTGTTCGTGTATTGCAATGCAGATTTCTTCATGTGGAAGAAAGGAAGGTCTGCATATTCTGCTCCTATTTTGATCAGTCCCAAACTAAAAAAATATTGAAGTCCATATTTCTGATCCAATGTTACTTCATATTACCCTTCACTGCACTAAGTATTAGTTAAAATAGTTCTTAAAAATTAAAAAAAAAATAGTTAAAATATGAATTAAAAAAACTGTTTAAATAAAACACTGCAATAAAGTTCTTTAGACACTCAGTTCTGCCACCAAATATCAGATCAGGTCTTAAAATTTGATAATAAATAAAATAGTTTTCCCCCAAGTCAGATTTTTTTATGTTCTTTAGTAAGCTCCTTAATGTCTTAATTTATATTTTTGGTAACTGTTGAAGAGTTCGTTAACTGATCCATTCATTCCATAA
Organism: Odontophorus gujanensis; assembly: GCA_013399175.1. NCBI lineage: Eukaryota > Metazoa > Chordata > Aves > Galliformes > Odontophoridae > Odontophorus > Odontophorus gujanensis. The sequence goes on from VXAB01012921.1 coordinate 19,214, forward strand.
TGACAATAAAATAATTTATTTCTAAATTAGAAATCAGAAGGAAATTAAATCTCAATCACAAATTTCTACTACTAAAAGTGAAACCATATGGGGAAACCTTGCTTTTGGGTAGAGAAGAAAGGATTTGGTTTAGATTCCAGAAAGTAACACAATTATTTCACTTGGTCCCTTGTTGAAAGGACTTTTGTGAAGCCTTTTCTTCTTCTGCAAATTAAGTGATCAATAAATATCAATATGCATTAGGAAAAACAGATATGTCTGTAAGCAATTTCTCATTAAGTTGACAGCCCTATCTTTAAAATCCTATTGAGCTGTATTTTTTTGAGAGCTGTGCACTCTTGGAACACTTTCAAAATCAGGGGCATTGAAGGTACCTCAGATGATCATAAAGATTAGCATCCTCAGTTAGTTCAGCTTTGTAGCATGGGTGTCTCCATTTAGTTCCTGCCTCATCCCATTACTAAGACAATGCATCAAAACATCATCTGTTCTCTTTTTAACACAGACAATTTCCACACAAGAGTATCAGCAGGTCAAATTCCATCTCAACAGCTTGGGACTGACAGATCTTTTGAGATAATCAAGAGATTATGTACTTATGTTTACTTTTGCCAGGTTGACAAAGAATGTTTGCTACTGAAAAATGTAATGATAGTGAAGTTCAAGATGTTTTCCTTTACTTTTAATACTCTCTGCCATCCTCTGGGATCTTATAACTCATCAGACTAAAAGGACTATCCCACATAGGCAAGAGTAACAAGAAATACAGTTAATAATGCAATTGTCTGGACAACTTGGAACAAACATTTAATGATACAATTACATTTTTTTACACTACTATACAGGGAAATGTTTTATAAAACTGCCATGTGATTTGTGACAGTCCACATAACAGTCCTGAGTGTAGCCAAGTACTACAGTGTTCAATCTGTTAGTTGTGCTGCCCAATAGCTGAGTCAACAACAGCTGGGGTATGACTGAACGACTTTGCAGTGTTATGGAAGTATAAAGAATGAGAGGGGGAAAAAAAGGATCTTCTCAAGAAATGGAGAGGCTGAGTTTGGGGAGAGCACAAACATGGACCAAGACCCTTCCATGACATTAGAGGGAGCAGTTCTGTAAGCAGGCATTGTTCCAAAATTTTTTCAAGAGACATTTCTGCAGCATACACCTTGAAAATTAAGTGAAGAAAAAGGGTAACTTTCAGTTCTACAGTAAGTGCCAGCTTCCACACCTACAACAAAAGAAAGTATACTGGGGGGAAAAAAAGAAAAGAAAAAAAATAACACAATGAAAGAAAACAGAGAATACATCATATGCGACTTGTACCTGAAGAACATCTACAGCAAAGCTGGAGAGGGACTTTTTATAAGGGCACGTAGAGACAGGACAAGGAGAAATGACTTTAAACTGGAAGAGAATAGATACTATGAAGAAACTCTTTACTGTGAGGGTGGTAAGACACTGGAAGCCCAGTGAGGTTGTGGATGCTCCCTCCCTAGAAGCATTCAAGGCCAGGCTGGATGGGACTTTGAGCAACCTGGTCTAGTGGGAGGTGTCCCTACCTATAGCAAGGGGACAAAACTAGATGATCTTATAGGTCCCTTCCAACTCAAACCATTCTATGATTCCATGAACATGACAGACATCTAACTGAATGGTTTCTCCAGTCAAGTGACTTACTAAGGAGAATAATTAACTGTGTATTTGCTGCATGACATATCCTAACAGATTTGTCAAAATTCAAATGCTAAGCTATCAGTTTTAATACAAAATAGACCAGTGTAAGTGAATAGCTTTTATTTTGCTGAAGGACAGATCATCTGGTCATAAAGGAATCTTCAACACGTAGAAAGCAAAACCAGCCCACATTAACAGAACTAAAAAATTAGTACTGTTTACTCTTGAAGAATATGAAGTTACCAGGAGAGAAGAAATATTCTCTCATGCCTAACTGAAAGAAGTTGGTATTCTAGTTTCTGAGGTTATATTGAGTCTCTAGTATTTTGCAAGTCTTTTACAATCAAACGCTCCTTTGAAACAATGAAAGATGATTATACAAGTGATACAAAACTGTGCACTTGGTAATAATAATTGCTATGATTAATGATAATTAATAATAATTTTCATCTTATTCTGAAAGAATAATAAACTATTTAACAGTGAACCTGAAGTAAAAGACTGATTTGTTCAGAATAACTTTCTCTGTTCTGTTAAAGCTAAGCTGAATAATAATAAAAAAAAAAAATTACGTGTTCTGCTGTATGAAAAATGACAAAGTATTGGGGGAAAAAAAGAAGCTATGTTCAGTCTTGCAGGAAGGCAATTCACCATTTGCCCTTTGTAGCCACTGAAGTCAGTTACATTCATTACACACTATGCTGAGGACTTCTATTTTTCCTCGTTTGGTGAGTAAGCATTGAATTACCCATACCACTGAGCCATCTCACTAAGTGCTGCTGCTGACCAAAATAATCATTAAAAGTCTATCTGTGAGGAATTCAAGATATTTCAATATATGGAAGCTGTCACTGCTAATAATAGAGACTAATATCCTTTTTTTTATAGAGATGTGTACAAACTCAACATAAAAAGTCAATACCAAATGCAAGTATATAATGCTCGTGATTTAAGACTCTCCTATCTTAACAGACAAACTTCATTCATTTCCATGGGCGAAGCCCATGAGAACATGAGAAGAAATGACCATATCAGGGCTTTATTCTCTTCTAGATTTTTAAAGCTCCATGTTCCACATGAATTGGATTTTGGCAGAATTGTTTAGAACAGCATTCTGCTATCATTAACCCAATTCAATTTTTTTCCGTTTTTTTTTCATTTAGTCTACTTATCCAACAGTAGCAAAATGTAACTAGTAGACCAAGCTTTTCACCAGTCTACTGAATGCATTTAACTTGATGCTACCGAAGTTTTGAAGTGTCCCAATTACAAAATCTACTTAAAATAAATAGTAATCAAGCAAACTGTAGTCCTACCATAATTAAACTATATACTCTAATAATGTCTACTGGGAGGTGTTTGCCCCTGTAGTGGGGGGATTGGAACAAGATGACCTGAAATGTCCCTTTCAACCCAAACCATTCTATGTTATACTGAGATCTTCTTGTTTACATACCTTGGAATGCAACTTAAGAATAAATCACTTTACATGGCCCAGCTACTATAGAACTGTAGAACTGTACAGAAGGGTTTTCCAAGATAATCTATAAGTGTTTCTTGTAATTTATCTTCTGTTTATATATGGAGCTATGTCTTTTAAGAAGCAGGGACAAGACTAGTTCAGTCATTAAGTTACACTACCACCAAATGTTATCCATCTAGAAGTTTTATAGCTACTGGATGTACAATTGATTATTTTCTTCTCTTTTTGATCAAAAAATTGTATTTAAGCTTTGATAAACTTAGCCAAGAAACACATCAACCAATTCAAAGCTTTTCAGTTGTCTCACGTTTTCTCTCTAGCTAGTTTTAATCAGAGCAGAAGAAAAGCCACAGGTATATACACCAGTCCAAAGGGTTGAGATACCTGCACAAGTAATGGTTGGTTTTACAGAGTGTGGTTGTAGCTGGCCAGTTGAATTTCAAGAATTGAGTTATCATGATTTCGGCATCTAGATGGTATCACACCAGTTTAGCTCTCAATTTCCATTTTCCTCAAGGCAGATATTTGACAAGTATACCCTTTCAGTATCTAAAGGAGAACTACAGGAAAGAAGGGGAAAGACTCTTTAGCAGGGTCTGTGGTGGTAGGACAAGGGGAAATTGTTTCAAGCTCAAAGAGGGTAGATTAAGGTTGGATATAAGGAAAAAAATCTTTTACAGTGAGGTGGTGAGGCACTGGAATGGGTTGCCCAGAGATGTGGTTGATGCCCTGTCCCTGGAGACTTCCAAGGCAAGGCTGGATAAGGCTGTGGGCAACCTAATCTAGATGTGGTGTCCCTGTTCATTGCAGGAGTGTTGGACTAGATGGCCTTCAGAAGTCCCTTTTATCTCCAAATACTGAACCTTGAGTCTTGAGACCAGACTCAATCCTAAGCATGCAACAAATTAGACAGTTTTTTTTTAACTTTGTCCTTCAGGCAGCTTAAGGTCAGGCAGCAGAAATGTAGATTTCAGTCAATTATCAGACTCCTGTACCAGATTTCAGCAATTGTCCATTTAGCACAATTCAAGCATAACTCAATTTCAACTCAGATTTTGTCACTCTTTATTTCAGTGCTTGTCAAGTAAAGGACTCCATCATATGAGGCAGCAGAATCTTTCTCAACACAACTCATCTACTTTGTCTGAAGACAAAAAGAACATAAACTGTCAAGCCACAAATACATCTCAGCTTTCAATTCACTTAACAGAATTGTAACAATAGCTGAACATATCAAAATAACTGCAATGTTAAGGAATTGACCTTTATTTAATATCTTTTCATCTTATATTATGGTACTGAATATCGTGTGCTCTTTCAGATGAAGATTCACATAATTGTTCTATAGATATGAAAGAAAATCTACACAACTCCCTTTGGTTATTGTTAGCAGGCTTCTTGCACACAGCATGCCATCCCTGCCAAAGTGAGCTGTGGATGATCTTACAGAAAAAAGACGCACTGTAAGAGTCTCAGACACTTTTAAGTGAGTAGCAATTTTAATTCTGAGCATACTGACAGACATACAGAAGATAAAATGACTTGTTCCACAGCCAAGACTAAAGCAATTATTCATGTCAAAATCTGTTAAATATAATTAGAACTGTAGATCAAATAAAAATATAGTGTGACATAAGGATGATAATACTCACTTTCTTGTTCTGCAGTCTGTTTTTTCTGACCTCTGGGATATATTTCTCCTCTGGTAATGCTGTCATTTTTTCCTAGGATTTACCAAACATCCGCTCTCAATCTGATAAAAAAATGTTTGAAAATGTTCCATTTGGTAGCTGAAGGGCACACCACAGCTCCAACCTGGCCCCTATACACACTGAGTTGCTTTAGGAGAAACCAAGCAGACACATGACCACGTGTCACCTCAGTTCTGCAGTCTGAAAGTCTCACTGTCATAGCCAGTGCATATACCAGACTTGGGAACAATTAAGAATTCCTGGTCATGGTCTATAGGTGTATTTCAAATCTGAAATATGTCCAGCTTCTAAAACAACCTTAAAGTTGACTTTAATCAAGCTTTTAAAGAAAAACACACTTATTTGCAATAATGAACTTCAATCTATAAAATAAAGACCAAGTCCTGTTTTTGACTTTTATTTTCATTCCTTGGTGATGGGAATAAAAGTGTTTGTAATTGGCTCAGTCTCAGGACTAATTCAACCCTTCAGTAATATTCTTCACGTATTAGCTACAGTGGCAAAATCAGCATGCATTACATGTGTTATACTTATGCCAAACTTCTTGAATGAATGGTTTTTGTGGCTCTTTTTGATTCATACACACATTCACCAAAAATAATATAAGAAATATATATATGTATTCTTTGTGGACTGCTGCTGCTACCTACCGCAACGTGAAACAAGAAGGCATTTGTTACATATGTAGGTTAGTTCTAGAAGTCATACTAAGGAAAGCAGTGCAAACCTTGAGCACTCTCCATAAAACACATCCTGCAAGCTTGATCAAGTCAAGGTCTAGTTTTAGCTACTCAGCAATTGCACCAGATAGGTTCATACAGTTATCTGGCTGAACTCTTATGCTTTGCAGGATTTTTGAGATTAACTTTTTCTTAAATGGTTGTAGTAACTATTCCCACATAAGATCTCCTTACTCATAAAGCTTTATACTAGGTAGTTCAGATGCTCTGACTAGGATCATGTCTCCTACTATTCCCTGAACAGCAAATGCTCAAACACGTGACTTGGCTGCTGAAAGATGTACCTCACCAAACGTTAGCTGTCTAAGAGGTAAGCATCAAGTTCAAAGTAATCATCAATACTTCTATACAGTTAATGTGAAAGATGGACACCTCCAGAATGTGATTCATCTCATCTATACCAGGATAAGATAAAGCATCCAGAGGCACCTGTCTCTGCTTTTGAGGCAATCTATTTCACCAGCTTGGAACTGACAGCTAACTTTCCAACATTTCCAGTTAAATGAGATGAATCCCACATAAGGTAGCACCTAATTACCAAGAAAACACACAGTATGCCCCAGTATTCTGACTGCCAGCTGGGATGCTGCTGAAGCTTGCTTGGCTTTCCTTTCTGTGGAAATCAGAACAATAGGATGCAATGGGGAAGCAGCACCGTGCACTCCAGGGTCACAACCTGATTAAGAGCCGGGATGGAGCCTAAGATAGCACCTTGATAAGATTAGTAATGGCAGCTTACAGCTGTACAAACTTGCACTGCTGGAGATGTGCACACTCATCAAGGTGTGGTGCTGCGGGGAAATCCCAGGGGCTCCTTGGAACAAGCTCGTCTAGAAGCAACATATCTTCCTTGACCCAACCCTGTGTATCAGACTCTCATCATAGCTAATTAGCTACTTTAATTCAGCACATGGTCCTTGTTATATGCAAGGTACATGGTTCACAGCCAGCTTGGTTATATCCTCATTTTCAGCATAGCCAGAATGCCTGCAAACTCATGCAGACTTTACTGGTTTGCAATTTGCAAATTGTCTTTGCAACATAAATATTGTAAGGCTCAGTTGAGACAAGGGAGAAACCTTGTACAAGGACAAGCCTGGAGCCACAAGAGACAGACTATCAAACCACAGCAAATAAAAATATGTAGCTAGCCAGGAACACACACAGCTCCTGCTCAGCTTCACAATGCCAGCCTGATCACAAGCTCGGAGAAATGTATGAAGGTGAGATGGAAAGCAAGGGTCCCTTTCTACTCCTGCAAAATTGTGAATACTAAAAGAGCAAAGAGTTACCAGAATTTGTCTGTCCTATGGTACACTTGCTGATTTCTTCTAAAAAGCAGTGTAAATAATAAAATCAGGTAATGGTTCATCTGAAAATCAGTGGCAAGCAAAGTCTGATCCATCACACATGAGAGCTTGACTGATCATGGCTGGAGGATTATACTTCAACTCTGTAAAAACACCATCTGCCTGCAGGTACCTCAGCAACTTTATTTTATCCTTTGGTCCTGAGATTAAAGCAGAAGGTAACCTGCTGAAAATAACGTTTCTTCTTTGATTCCTTTTGTGTGTTTTCCTTGAAGCTGTGGCCTACTCATTCACGCACAGGAGGGCACTCGGCCATGGCCTCCCTGCAGGATTAAGGCCTGAGAGAGCTGCAAATTCACACCAAGCCTTTCAGGCGCTTTTTCACATTACATATCTTGGAATATCGGTCTTAAAACAAGACACGAACACCAGACTCACACCTCTGCCACAGCAGCACTTTGAAATGACAGAAGCTGCATCCAGAACAAACTGCAAATAGCTGAAAGCCTCAGCGGGAGGTCGGGCAAAAAAGAATCTTCAGGCACAAAGCAGTAACAGAGAAATGCATTACACAGACATTGAAAAACTGATTGAAATTAGCTGCCATTTTGTTTCCTGAGCTCTGAAGACTGGGAAGTTTTAAGCAATTTATATTCAAGGAATAACAACGAAGAGTGCATGTCGATCATCAGCCTGTCTGCTGCATGCCTTTTGCACAGATCTTCATCATTTTCTTTCGTACATTGTTTGGGAGTGAGACTCAGTCTTTCTGTACATCTACTGTCTCCAAGTGACATTACTACTGTAAAATCATTAGCAGCAAAGTCAGAGTCACTCGGGAGACTCATGACTCACATTTTGTACTGAAAGTCAATGGTACAATGACTTCAGGGGGGTAATAATGGGCAGACATTAGCATGATGTGAAACTTAGCTTTGATATATACACTTTGGCAGTATCTGAGGGCAAGGAGCAGCTTAATACAGCCAGAGTACATAAGGCCAAATGCTCTCCTTCCTAAGGGTTGTTAATAGTCTGCAGAAATGAGCTCTCCATTCCCCTTCTGGTAACTCCCCAGGCAAAGGGCACTCTCATCAGAAACAGGCCCTCAGCATCACCTTTCCAAAAATCTCTGAAGCAATGATGAGAACCAACAGGAGCACAGCTCACTCTGGCAGTCTCTAGCTGGTACAGAAACAACTGTAAATCAGTAAAATGCTCATCCAGCTTTCTAACCTTTGTATCATGCCAGCACTAATAGGGGTATTTGAGCAATCCTGGCCTCTCCCCTTTTCCCATAGCAGAAGAGAATATGTACCAGAAATGTTTGGTCTACCAGGTACGGCAAAAAAATTTAGTACAGGTAGATGTGGGCTTCTAATGATTCACTGAAGTTACACCAGTAAAATTAATTTGAGTTTTGTATTCTTAATATGATTTGGTATGATAGATAGAAAAAAGAACCAGAATGGGTCCATCAGCTTCTGAACAAAGCAATTCTACAAACAAATACTAAAACTTTCCTTATCCACTATCACAACAAATATTTTAGTCCACCCACTGACATTCAAGCCTTTAGCTAAATATACCTTGCTGAAACCTGACAGGGCCCAGTGAAATCCATAGCACTTATTAAGGACACATAAGAAAGGATTCTGCTGTATATTAGCATCTTGTCACTTCTCAGCATGGACACAAAATTCAGTCTCTGAATAGAATTGCCCTCTTTCCTAAAATAGCCCTGGAAATAAGTGTCACACATGCTTTCATCTGCACTCAAATCTGAATCAAGTAGTCTAAAGGGACAACATATCCTTTCACTTACCCTTTCACCTAGAATAAAACACTTTCTAAATGGTGAAATACTGCATGAGTCTGGGAAAAAAAAAAAAGAAGTATGAAGAAATGAATTCAGGCTGTGAGAGAAACACTTGTTTTTAATTTATGATTACACACAGTAATTTCTCTGCCTTATCTTAAATGTCTAGTAGAAGCAGGCATCACAGTTGGTACCACATCTTGGTCTCATGGGGCATAAGGAGAGAACAGCTTGATGTACAAATAGAAGTGCAGTTAGAGTTAGTTACATCGAGCTTTAATTTTAGTAGCATGGAAGAATCAATCATATAAAATTTAACCAGAGAAGAAATAGCAACTAGCACAAGTGAAAAATGGTGCAACTAGAAAGAAATGATAGGAAGCTTCACCACCTTTCTAGCCAGTTTGGGGTGGGACTGTGGAGGAGATGGCTGTCATTAAGATGGATATGAAGTAGGCTTGTGCACTGTCTTGCAGAAGGATACCAAAGTGGAACCAATTCCTGTTCAACACACACAGGCCCTGAAGCAGCCACTCAGCTGCACCATCTATAACTTAGATTTTTTAAAATGCAAATACTAATAACATTTTTCAGAAAGGACACATCATTTTTTGGATGCTTCCCTGTATAACTAATACGTCTGCAGTATTATTTTTTTTAATTCCATTCTACTTAGATAATTCTAATCTTTGCTATTCTCATATGGCTCCTACCAATCATATATTAAGGAAAAATATATTGCCATCTAAATAGATTTAAATGAATAGATTTAATTATTTATAGTGAATAGATTTAAATCTTATCAATTTATTTATAATAAAATTATATGTATGCTAGTTCCTCAGCATTCAGAAGGAATGCCTGGGAGTAAGCACTTTGTTTATACACAATTTGATTAAAACCAGACATACTGCAACTACTCATAGGTGATGAGACCACTAAAACAATCTCCAGCTCCCTTCTGTGCACTGGAGGGAGAACGGGAATTGGAAATGCCAAATGAGTTCCAGGTTTAAAAATGAAATGATGTGAGCCTTTCAGATCTAGTGTAAATGTCACTGAATGTTAAGCTAAACAAATAGATAATCTTCCTCACAGGAAAAAGAAAAGTTTAAAATGAATGTCCAAGCATGGGATTAATTCAATAAAATTAAAGTCTAGCATCTCTTTCACCAACATCCATCATAAACAGCCCAATTCCGCAAAAGACCAAGTGTCCTCCTTTCACACCAATTACCACTGTTTCCAATAATGCATGCCAGGGCTGCATTTAGAGATATTTATACCATGTGTTGCAATAAGTAAGTGATCATACCCAGTACAGATTCAAAATATTTTCCATTTCATTGGTGAATATAGCAAAAATCTCTTTTCAGCACTGATTTTTCTAACACTGAGAATTTTAGCTCTCACAGTATTCAGATCAGTACTGACTGGCAAAGAAACCAGACCAGACCTGACTTTTAACCAGGCTGTTCTGCTTTGCATTAGCTTAGCAAGGCTGAAACAGCAAAGAACTTGCTGTCCTTAATTCTCAGACAGCCTGACAGTAGCTGTCAATTCCTCTGTTGCTGGACAAGGAGACAAAGTCATTCCCATTTTAGTAGTCATTGCAGAGCAGTTTCACAATGCAGCCCTCGTACAATAGTGCTGAAATCAAACAAATAGGCCATAAGTAAATGCTCTGGTATGAGAAGTACCAGCCTTAACCCACACTCCTCTGGGAACAGAGCTGATACAATTCCAGGATGCAAGGGAGCAATATTCATATTGACACCCATGTGTGAAAGTGTTTGTAGACATGATGAGATGACCTTTCTCTGAATAGAGCCCAGGCAAAAATAAAGTACTCTCTCTGATAGTGATTATGCAAGTGGTCTTGTCTATACATAATGTATAAACACAGGCACGCTCTCAAGGGTGTTTCTTACCCTAAACAGCTTTCAGTCCATAATCCTAATGCAAGAAAGGATTTAAGGCATTAGTCTACGCTTAGCTAAGCAAAGATTTAAAAAGGGTACCTCAGCTCCAGTGATACAGAGGCATTTAAGTAAATGTATAAACACTTTCTTCTAGAAGAAGGAGAAAAAGGATGAACCATCAGTGCCTCTCTATCCTTTAACAGAGGGGAAAGGTCAACTCAGAAAGAGAAAACAACCTGTCAAGGAAGGTCTGGGTGCTAACACTAAACCACTGTTAACAAGTTCGGAATTGTAAACCCTGAACATTTTTTCTATTAGAAGACTAACAAAAAAGTAACATAGATTACTTAGTATGTAATTGGATGGAAAGGACGTCAGCTAAATCACAGGTGCGTCATGTTCTAAAACCAAGAAATCATGGCCCATCACTGAAAAAAAAGTAGACTACCGAAAGTAGTCTAAATGTTTTGTTGTCACTTCACATCATCACATGGAAAAAAAATCACTATAAAGTAAGACATCATCATTAGGTTTTGTAAAATATTACAAAAAATATTGTTAAAGTATTCTGAAGTATGATATTAACAATTTCTATCAATGTTATTTGAAGACTGAAACACACTTCTATGCAGCATCTCGAATAAACAGAAATCCATGTCATAGGAAATAATTGACAAAACTTTCAAAGTCAAAAGTTAATCCACAGACATGCATTTTTATTTCCTGTAACCTGAGAGCAAATTTCTGATTATAAAATAAATTTCTTCAGAACTTGTCTCCACCCTTTCATTTCAAGAAAAATAGACAAAAAATGGTTTCAGCAAAAAGTCCTTTCCGGCTGTAATATAACTTTCTCTTCCTTTAGAACCAGTAAAAGGATATTCTTTTATTTCATACATTTTCCTCAAAATATGTAGTTCTGGCTCTGATATTTTTCTTTCTCTTCCCACTTGCTGGACAAGTTCAAACTAGAGCAACTGACAAAACTGAGAGTCCTGCTACGTGAGGAGCAGATCAATTAGTTCAAAGGAAGCTGGGAGCATTAGGCATCTTCTAGAACATGTCCAGAGAAGCAGAAAAATCTTCACAACTTGTTGTGGAAAGTCAGTTTACAAAAGTTTCAGAAAGAATTAAAATGGACAGGAATGGTGTTCCATTTCATCAGATGCATTCAACAGTTTTAAACTGAACAGCAAGCTCAGGAGTTTTTGCTGCATGCCAAGCAAGTCAGACCTTCAACCCATTGTTTTACTTCAGTTTACTTAATGAATGGCAACAGGATACAAAATCCCTGATTCAGCTCTGATCATCAGCCCAAGAAAAGGATTTGGTCCTGTTTTTTTATTTAATAATAAGCTAAGTTCAAAATAAACTCATCCGTGTCATTTAACTATAGACATAACTGGAGAGGCTAACATTTCTCAGTGTAATGAAATTGAAAGTTTTTAACAAAGCTGAGGAAGCAAGAATGTGCTCCTACTTGCCTCATCAGTAAGTCTAGAAATCTATGTTTTCATCCATACTAAGACTTAACAACTTTTTAAATCTCAAGTAACAACTGTATTTCACGTCCCAAGAGTAAGCAGGTGCCTAACACAAATTTAGTTGATTTGAAGTCACAGATCAGAGAGCTGGCTGAAAATCAGGCCAGGCCTTTGGTAAAAGGATCTATTAAGGAGCTACATGAAATAAGATGTCAGGTTATACCTCATTTCTGACAAAAGTTCATTTCATGTATTTGAGGCATTTGCGTATTTTTTTGTTGGAAACACATCTCAGTTCTGTTTGTCATTTCAGAAGAAAGGTGAAGAGAGACTTCACAGGAGGCTGATCACAGACAAATGGAAAATCCTGTCGTCCTTGTTTCTAGACAGAGAAAGCAGAGCTTCAGGCCTTTATTTGCCATTAAGTTATCCACTTATTATCCAACATAACTGAATTAGTTTGTGTTCCAAGATATCAGGTCTCCTCATTTTCTATAAAATTAGAAAGTACTGGAAATTTTCCCTACATCAGACCAAGACCTAAAAGAAAAGTTCTTTTCAGGTGTCTATTTTGTACCAGATAGCCTAAGAAACCCGTCTGGTGGCATTGGCATGAGTTTACGACTCCACTGACTTGCAGTTTTGTGCCCAATTTCACAAGGACTGATTTGATCCTCATCTCTAAACTACTTTGTACCACAAATAATTGCTCCGCTATTCAGAATCAGTTTAAAGCCAATTACACAGCACCACTGCCAGCTAGTTATCTATGCCTCTCAATTACACCAGAGGAGTAAAAAATATAGAGAAGAGATTCATCACCTAACCAGACAGATATCAATAAAGCATGTAATAAGTAGGGGACTGGATGAAAATTAAGGAAGTAGACACATTTGCAGAGTTAAATCTCTTGTATTTTATTAGAAGTAACTTTAAATCAATTCTTTTTTTTTCCATATTAATGAATTGAATAGTGTGAAGAAAGATAAAGCTTTTTCAGAAGGATTACTCTGTACACAGAGACCAGCCCAAAATAGTAAGTAAATGTTCTTGCTCTATTCTTGGCAGACCTATTCAAAGGACAGACACCAGAGAACATCCAAATTATTGGAAATTTGGTTTTGGATGTTTTGCATGGAGCAGACCTAGGCAAAACCACTGAGCAGGTCACTGAAAGCATGCTGAACATCACCGAAGTTAGGAGATATCAGTATGACTGAACAGAGTGGAAATTGTGTTCCTAACCTCTGTGTTCTGAGAGCACTCACACAGATTTCATGTAAGAGGCAAAGAAACTTGACTGAATCTTGATAGCTAATTATATGTAATATATAACATACAGTAAGTATAATCATATTATTAAAAATTAACAGCTACTCAAGAGCAGTGGGAGAAACAGGTGCTGAAAGAATATTCCCAGTAAACAAAAACAAGCCAGCAGAAACTAAAAAGGATTGTCAATAGGATTGCCAAGAAAAGAAATCGCTAAGTCCTGTTTATCTTCTTTCTCCTTATTATAACTTCCTCCCAGGAGAATTTCTTCGAGTTTCAAAAACTTTCTATTTATTCTCCCTATTTGACAGGTGCAAAGGCAGTTGAAAACTTTGCTGGAGTTACAGATTCTACTTGCAGTGGAATTTCAGTTTTGTGCAACACACAAATGTTAAAAAACAATATTTTTTTTTTTGTTAAAGAAAAGTTGAGCATTATCTGTTGTCAGTCAAACCCTCAAATCCAGTTATCTTGTACCTTTATTTTTTTTTTGATGTAAAAGCAATAAAAAGCTTTTCTTCCAGACTCAGTAATATGGTAACCTTTGGAACTCAGCTTCCAAGCACATTTTTAGCAGTGTAAGCATATGTTCTTCTTTTATTATTGTTATTACTATCAATATTTCTATTATGTGCATTTTTTTCAAAAACTCTGTTACCTGTGTGAGTCCTATCTTTATCTACCATGGAATAATTTATTGGTCCCCTACCTGTGGGAAAATGAGAGATTTTCTTTTGTTCTTTCCTGAATGTTATCTACTCCAAGAAAAAAAAAAAAATAACACCTGCTGCTTTCTATCCATTACTTATGAAAAGAAAGAAAAATAACTCTATATTTGATACTGTCTCTCTTTTTGAATAACACAGCTAGTTTCCATGCAATATAAAATTAGCATATCCACATTAGAATCAAAACAAAATAAGGACCAAGATAAATCTGCTTTTTGAGCAGAAGGAATAGCAAATAGGTCACTTCACATGCTACCCAGAGATGTAGACCAGGCCCAGATATCTGCAGATAGGTTCTGATAAGCTTGAAGCTATGCTGGAGACAGGAAGCAGAGACAGAGACACATACCTACACCTTCACACTCAGAAATATGCACAAACACACTCTGGTGTCCTACAGACTTCTTCTGGCACAGCTGAATGATAAGAGTCTTTGTGACTGCCATATTAGTGATAGTGAAGTACCTCCATACACGTATTTATCCCAGAAAACCTCCACTTCTGGAGAGAGCTGAAAGCATCCTATATTTTTCCTGTTCCAACCAGTGCCCTCAGCAAGAACACTTTGATCACCACAGCCATGCCAGCATATCCATACCAGCACTCCATCTGGCCTAAGGTCCTGTTGCTCTACACCTTTCCTCCTCAGTTTTACCTGTCTTCACGTACTTTCTCTCATAGCTTTATACTTCAGATGAATCATCAGTCCTCATGTTGCACAAAGGGTGTTCAGGCAGTGTAACAGGCATAAACACTTAACAGGGTTCACTGCTAATGACATGTGTTGACTGTATCAGATAATGCAATCTGGGGGTAAAGAACAAGAAAAAGAAGACGGGGACAGGCAGAGGAAGAGTGGACAATGGAGAGGAGCAAAAACTCCCAAGCAGCCAGCCAAGACAAGCAGCCACTGTGCAACTGGGCAGGGTTGGGGTGATTCTCATGTCAGTGCTAGCTGCTTCTGTGAAAGGCAGCTGAAAAAACAGCCAGCTGCAAGTCCAAGCAGTATAAGAACAGCAGCACAAAAACAATAAAAGACAAACACTTCCACAGAGGCTTACAGCAAACACCCCACCCACTCAGTGGTTTCAGGGAGATGCAGAGCTGCATCATTAGGCCAAGGCACTTCAGTACTTACAGCACCATGCAATGCCCCTGCAGCACAGCACATTTTGAAAGCCAAAGTTATTCCTTTCTGACCTGAATTTTCTTTCTCCTGGGGAGACAAACCAGACCTATGTCCCCTGTAATGAATATGAACAATTTATTAATATTTTACTAATTGTAATTATCTCATAAGCTTTCCTAACATCTCTTTCAATTCATACAGAGGTATCAATGCCAGATTGTAAATTAAAACAGGATCGAACTTTCTGAATTCACAGGATTGCAAAGAGAATTTGTACCTTTCTATCCTTGGATTAAAATGGTAGGCTTACTACATTTCTGGTTATTAAAGGTAGGGCAAGTTTATGGCAGGAAACAGAATCCAAAACAGCAGGGGAATCTCAGCAAGGAAGCTGAAGACTGAATGCCCATGGTGAGTAAATGATCCTCTCATCTTCTGAACTGTTCCCTCTGGACTGCATTAATGACATGCATTAGTTGTGTGCATCAGCACAGAAAAAACTGATCCCATGATTCTAAATGATAAATGATTGCCTTATCAAGAAGAGTAAGGTGGACTGTATTGACAACAGCAGTCCAGATAGATAAACAAAACTAAGTTGTCAAATAAACAATTTGTGAGCTTCATCTTATTTCCAAGGATTAACTCTAATCTCTCCATTTGAATTCTGTCCTCAACCCATGTTAAGGACGAGTTACATTTACAAGTGTCTGTGATAAGTGTGTGATACGCTGGACCACTGCCCACATTTCTCTAAATAAGGAGGGGATTTCATTTAGGAGCATTCCTAGGTTAACAGAGCAAGAAAGAGAATGAGAAAAAGAAAGCGCTAGAAAACATTCTGAATGTCCATGACTGCAATCCAAGCTGTTACTTTCTAACATTATAATTAAGTGATCTACCAATACTGTAGGCTGCTAAATTTATTGGAAAAGTACCAAGCCTGAAGGTGCTTGAAGATCCGGAGCAAGGCAAAACAAGGCAGGAAAGAAAGACTGCAGTCTAAGAAAAATTCCCCTTTCTGCCATTGGCATGGGTGAGAAGAGACCCCTGACCCACAGCACAGGGTCTGGGCTGTGGATCAGGACATGGCTGCCCCAGGCAGGCAGAGCCCTGGTTCTAAACAGTGGGATTTCCTCAGTGCTCGTTCTTCCTACACAGGGAAGGCCAAGGGTCCTACTGGTTTCCTACATACCCAGCTGAACCATAGTCCCATGGTCTCAGTTGAACTGAACTCCAGCATGCTCTGAAAGTGCTGCATATCTCATGCTGCAGTGGAGTGAGGAAGATACCTAAATTAGGAAGATTAGATCCTCACTAAATGTTTGCCTACATCTTCTTTTGTCTGCAGAGATTCACCATGCTCAAGAATAATATGAAATTCCATTTTTTTTCACTTCCTTTCTTAAGAGAAGGAAAAATTACAATTTAAAGAAAATGTATGTACTTTGTGATGCCACATTTCTGTTCTATGGCATGGCTACAAATATGATACCTACTATGAGAAGAGTGTAGAGGGATCCTGTCTAGTAGGTCTGCTAAAATTCTCTTTATTCCTTCATTGGATCAATCTGAATGAACTCAGATATATTAAAATGAGTCTCTCCACATGGAAAAAAAAAAGTCTTTTTCTCTGGAGAACAGATTCTTTCTCTCCAGCAAATTGCTTCTCTCTCCCCTCCTCAGATGCCCCAGGTGCACATGCAGGGCCTGCATCTTTCTTACCGCATCTGGACAGCCCAATGGATGTTACAGTTGGCATTTTAAAACAAAAGTTAAGGATGAAAAACAGTCACTGTTATTGGTGTCAGGGGCAAGGAGTAGCAAGAGCTCTGCAAGGCATTGCTGCCCATGCCTCCCCCAGTCCTCAGACAGGGACAGGGCAGCCCGAGGAATCCCCAGGCCTGACATTAGGCACCCCCAGGGATGTAGACAGGATGAGGACAGGACAGGCCACCAGCCTGCCTACGAACCACTGTCCATTGCTGTCAAAGGAAGGGACAGCTCTCTGCTGTGCCAAGCCTGAGCTGGCCCTGAGCCCAGAAATCAGCACCCTCACAATTTGTTATAGATAGAGTGCAGCGTGTTATTAAGGCACTAAATAGCCACTGGTTATGATATGTTGTAATAGCGATGATTAAATTACTGATCCTTTATAAAATGAACTGATATAAATAAAGACTGATCATAGCCAGTTTGGGTGATTTCTGTCAAATCTTTGCCAAAAGTAAATAAAAATAAAAAATAAATGTAGAGAACAGGACAGCAGATTCATACTCTGTGAAGCTGCAATTGCAGTTACAGGCAAGACAATCACCTTGTCTTCACCACTACAAAAGTTTGCTATAAACTAGAAAGTGCCGCCGAGCTAGAAACTTTATAAAGGAACTCTTAAAAAGCGTAAACATAAAACCATTTGCAGCGAGCCTCCAGGTCTTACTTAGATGTGCACTCAGCTTTGAAGAATCTACACAGTCCTTGGACAAACTGCACTAGTAATTGAAGCTAACGGATCCTTGGTAAAATTGTGATTTAAATTGTCCTGGGTTATCTTAAACTTTTCAGATGATCTCCCACTGCACAACACCACAGGAGTGAATTGGTTTAAAGCACATGACATCCTCCGAGAAGTACAAAGTTACTGCCAGAGCCTTGTTTCTGACCCAGAAACTAAGAGACTGACTGCGTTAGAGAACAGATGATAGCAGGAATTCATTATTAAAGGGTGCATCTCACAAACGGATTTAGCATTGATTCCAGTTTTTAAATGTGGTTTCCCCTAAACAGATTGCATTCAAAGCTTTGTGAGCATTGCGTTTTTGTCTTCTCACAGATTTGGAGATCAAATATCTCAGTGTACCAGCAAAAGGGCTTTTTCTTCTAAATCTTTGGGCTACAAATTCACTCTGGGGAATCGGAAAGTCAAGCTGAGCTGTTTCCATCTTAAACTTTAGTATCAGAAATAAAGACTTCACCAACCAAATTTAACACTCAGTTGTACTTCTGCAAATTTCCCACTTTCAAACAAGCTTTCAGTTTTGAATGCTACATCAAGGTTAATTGTTTTAAATGGCTTTCAGTGCAAATACTTAAAGTTGTTGGAGCTGAGACTGGAGACAGTGGTATATCTGAGCACCACCAATGCAGGGACTCAGGATGATGAATATTTTCTTAACTATTTGTCTCTGACACTGGTCAGCCTCACTCTGCACACTAACCAGAACTTGCTGGGATATCTCTTAATAGTCTCTAAACTGGTCTGACCCTCAAACTGCTGGCTCACACAACTCCTTCTCTTCCTCCTTATATTATTCCCTGAGGACTAGTTTGGATTTAATTAATTTATTTATTTAATAAATAAAAACTCCTCTGAAAAAAGGAATTGAGCCAATGGGGACCTGAATTATCTTTTCAGTCCTAAGAGACAAACACAGTGATTCTGTTCCCAGTCTTGCAATGCATGCTTGGTGGTGAGGCAGCACCATGAAACCCTGCAGCCATGCTTACACGGCCAAGCATGGTAAATCACAGAATCATCAAGGTTGGAAAAGACCTAAAAGATCATGCAGTCCAACCGTTCACCTATCACTGACAGTTTTCACTAAACCATGTCCCTCAACACAATGTCTAAATGTTCCTTGAACACCTCCAGGGTCAGTAACTCCACCACTTCCCTGGGCAGCTCATTCCAGACCCTGACCACTCTTTCGGAGAAGAAGTATTACCTAACATCCAGCCTGAATCTCCCCTGATGCAATTTGAAGCCATTCCCTCTTGTCCTGTCACTAGTTAGCAGAGAGAAGAGACCAACCTCAGCTCACTACAACCACCCTTCAGGTAGCTACAGCGAGCACTAAGGTCTCCCCTGAGCCTCTTCTTCTCCAGACTGAACAATCCCAGCTCCCTCAGCCGTTCCTCATAAGGCCTGTGCTACAGGCCCCTCACAGCTTTGTTGCCCCTCTCTGGACACACTCCAGGGCTTCGATGTCTTTCTTGCAGTGAGGGACCCTGAACCGAACACAGTACTTGAGGTGCAGCCTCAAGGAATCAAGGAGCAGGTCAGAGAATAGTGTATTCCCAGAGCCAAAGCCGGTATGGTAATACTGCCTAGATCACTTATACAACAATGATTTTTTTAACTGTAATACCAGTCTTTCTGGTTTGCATACAACTATATTACGTAACTTCAGGGGGACTGAACCTAGGCAAGACCATACTTCACTCTCCTGTTTGGTGCTGCCAATGCTCTGCCAATGCTAAAGATGTGCCAAGTTATTATTCTCCTCCATTCTTCAGGGTGTGCAGAAAGCTGATTCAGCATTGGCTTGGGTTCAGAGAATTTGAACAAGTCAGTTTGGGATCAAATCCAAGCTAAGACCTGAACTGGAAAAACAGCCTAAGCACTGCATACAGCTACACAACAAAGTCATGCGCATAACTACGTAAAATTTCAGGCTTAAAAAGGAAACTACTGCCACAGCTGCATATTAGGGTTATTTCATCAAAACTAGTTTCACCTTTAAGCCCACTGAGCCCTTCATAAACTCATTAATTTAAGATCAGCTCTAAAATACGGCAAAAGAAATTTAAGAAATCCTGGAAATGCCTGCAATCTAGCATTTTTTACTTGTTTACGAAAATGCTCCCTAGTAAAGCAGACAATGTCTTGTCTGGAAGCCCCAGAGAAATCTAGGTGATCTCTCTGATATTTGGATGCATAAATCTCCACAGCTACACTGGTACATTTCTGAAATAGCTGATGGCAAGCCATGCTTATTTATTTGTTCAGCTCTACAGGTTAGAATTGCCTCAGCTAACTTACTTGGAACTAATGCCATTATACATGTTTGTATATGTCAGAGATTATCCTCTTGGTTGATTTTATATTACTTACTCTTCAGTGCTTTAAAATGATACAGTGCTGTCCTATTTAGAATTAGACTTTTTCCAAGTACATTCAACTGCACCAAATTCAAGAGTTTCCTATTGTTTCCAAGTTTTTGGAATGATTAAAAAAAAAAATCACAACCCTATTCTCAGAAAGGAAGCTTCACTGTACTTACATTGCATTCAATTAAGAAGGAAAAAAGAATTCAAAAAAAAATTACATTAGATTCCAGTCCTTCAGAATATCAAAGTTCTTATCTCTCTATCAGAGAATAAGCATAAATAAAAGTATAATTTACAGTATACTTGAACAGTTTCATCTTTCTTCAAGTTATCAAAAAAGAAGACAGAGATAATAGCAGCACATCCCTGGAGTGTAGTCACAGAATCACAGAATCACAGAATTATAGGGGTTGGAAGGGGCCTCCAGAGATCATGGAGTCCACCCCCCTGCCAAAGCAGCTCCCTAGCTCAGGTTGCACAGGTAGGCATCCAGGTGGGTCCTGAATGTCTCCAGAGAAGGAGACTCCACAGTATCTCTGTGCAGCCTGTGCCAGTGCTCCGTCACCCTCACAGTGAAGATGTTCCCATGCACATTTGTGTGGAACTTCCTATGCTTCAACTTGTGGCCATTTCCCCTCATCCTTTTGCTACACACTCCTGAGAGAAGTCCAGCCTCATCCCTTTGCCTCCTGCTCCTTAGATATTTATAGAAATGGATCAGAACAGACCCAGGTCTCAGCCTTTCCTCATAAGGGAGGTGTTCCACGCCTTTTATTATCTTTGTGGCCCTCTGCTGGACTCTTTTTGAGGAGATCCCTGTCTTTTTAGTATCGAGGAGCCCAGAACTGGACACAATACTCCAGGTGAGGCCTCAGCAGGGCAGAGTAGAGGGGAGGATCACCCGGCCATGCCCTTTTTAATGCACCCCAGGATGCCATTGGCCTTCTTGGCCACCGGGGCACACTGCTGGCTCATGGCCAACCTGTCATCCACCAGGACACCCATGTCCCTCTCCTCAGAGCTCCTCTCCAGCAGGTCATCCCTCAACCTGTACCGGTGCATGCGGTTATTCCTCCCTAGGTTCAAGACTCTACACTTGCTCTTGTTAAACCTCATCTGGTTCCTCTCTGCCCAACTCTCCAGCCTGTCCAGGCCTCACTGAATGGCAGCACAGCCTTCTGGTGTGTCAGCCATTCCTCCCAGCTTTGTATCATCAGCAAACTTGCTGAGGGTGGACTCTATCCTCTCATCAAGATAATTGATGAAGATGTTGCACAGGACCGAACCCAGCACCAACCCCTGAGGAACACTGCTAAGTACAGGCCTCCAAATGGACTCTGCACCACCGATCACAACCCTCTGAGCTCTGCCAGTCAGACAGTTCTCAACCCACCTCATATATTCCACTCTTCCTCAACTTTGTTATAAGGATGCTGTGGGAGACAGTGTCAAATGCCTTGCAGAAATCAATGTAGACTACATCCACTGCTATCCACCTAGCCAGTAATGACATCATAGAAGGCTACCAGGTTGGTCAAGCACGACCTCCCCGTGGTGAACCCATGCTGACTACTCCTGATAACTCTCTTCCAACTGCCTGGAGACGGCACCCAGAACAAACTGTTCCATCACCTTTCCAGGGATGGAGGTGAGGCTGACTGGCCTCTAGTTCCCCAGATCCTCCTTCTTGCTCTTTTTAAAGAACAGAGTGACATTGGCTATCCTCCAGTCTTCAGTCATCTCTCAAGACCTCTCAAAGATGATTGAGAGTCAGTTTGTTTTATAAGTAAAACATTTCTCTTAACATTTCCACTCTTAAATCTTTTCTACAAACCTACTTAGAAAGCTTATGAGACTTAATACAGGAATTATACAAAAAGTAGTCCAGGAATAACACAATAGGTTTTTTTTTGTAAGCAACATCTACTGTCCCATAGTGGAGTTAAACTGCATATTGCAATTCTTTTTTTTTTTTTTTTTTTTTTAATTTTAAATAAACATATTTTTTTTAAAAAAAATCTTTCGTCCCAATGGGGGGTTAAACTTGAATTTGTAATTTTTTTTTTTTTTTTTTTTTTCTGAATTTTAAGTACACATATTTTGCTTTACTTGAAATCTAAGGCAAGAGATAAGAAGAAACAGCAGTCAGAACTGCCAAGAGACACAAAACCAAACTAACTTTAAGCTCATTAAATTTAGACCAGCTCTAAAATACAGCTATTCTTTTCTTACAATTAGCATGAGCCTTACTGTTTTATGAGTGTGGCTATATTCAAGACATAATAATAGGAATCCATATGTTCAAAGTTAGGGCATTCTTCTGTTTCTCCTTCCTTTTATATCCTGACAAAAAATTTGCTTCTCACCCTAATAATGAAGGATGCATATCACTGTAAATACTCAGTAGCACACCACAGCACAACAATTCTATTTTGATCCCAAAATAACGCAAGTAATAAAACAAACAGCAGCACATTTATTTTTCTCTAGATATCTTAAATAAAATCAGTTTGTAACAAACAGAAAGCAGAGTTGGAGCAAAGAAGCAAAGAAATGACTTTGAAAGGGCGCATACAGAAAAACACATTTTTAATGACCAAAAATTTGCATTTATGCTTGGATTTGTAAGCTAAGGATTAACACTGGTGATATTAGATACTAGTTAATATTCTGGAAATAGGAGAATCACTGTTTGGGGTGGGAGAATGATGTAACTCAAGTAAATAGGGTGAACTCGCTTTAAATTTATTCACCAAGAGTACTGAATGCTCCTATATTTGATTAAAGCATCCTACTAAACCAATCTCACTTCAACATATACTTCTTTTTAATTAGACACAATTTATGAAAATCTTGAAACTGATGTACTCTGTTACACTTAGTAGGCCACTACATCATCCAAAGAAATCCCACATTTACAATATTTTCCCGTATTTGTGAGAGACCTGTTGTAGGGAACCTGCTTTATCAGGGGTTTGGACTTGGTGATGTCTTGAAGTCTCTTCCAACTCCTGCAATTCTGTGATTCTGTGAAATATTTTAGAGGGAGATAATTGCTGCTTCATGCAAAAGTAGTCAGGGATCTCATATTTTTCCTATGCAAATCAGTGTCATAATTCATGTTAACCTGATTAGGATTGCTTCCTTCCTTGCAGGGAATTGTCTGTTGCTATATCACAAAGAAGAGTTATAATTACATTTCAGGTGGAGAAAAGTTACGAATTCTATCATTTACATAATATGTAGAATGTAGCAGTCCCAGGAAAGTTCTCAATATCACTTATTGTCTGTACAGAACAGTTTTTTTTCAGAGAAAGAAATGAGAAAGGTGCTTTTTCATGAATTTAGGAAGGCATTTTGAATTAGTATGCATGGTATGCATTCATGCTGATCCTGCACTGTCCCTTTCTCATAGGCATATTCCTAAATCGCACTTACATTTGGTAAGAGTACATTGAACATTCCAGCAGACTGCTCACCCATCTTTGGTAGTTTGCCTAAAACAGTGTGATCTCCATAGCTAATGATGCTTAAGGTTTTTTGTTGCATCTCATCCTTCATCTACATGGAGTCACCTTTGCCATTTTTGCAGAAAGACTCTTGCAAAAGATTCCTGATAAGGGTGATTAGGGGACACTGGCAGAGACCCGCAATATGTCTCAGGCAGGAAGCAAGATTCCTTCTAATCTGTACTGTAAGTAATAAAATGTGGCCAGGCAAATCATTCTTCTTTGGAAAAGTTCAAATAAACCACAGGGGAGAAATGAACTCATTCGACATGTGAAAAAAATCATGTTCTCCTTCATTCATGAGGTGACAATAAAGAATTTATTTTGTGTCTTGCATAGTAATGATTTTTTGGCTGTCATTACTGCTTTCTGTTACCGCTTAAAAAGATTTTCTTGTGAAATCTTCACTACTTCCAAGGAAAATCTATATTACATCATGAAAATCGTTCTTTTAAATTTTATGTGCAAAGAAACTGTTTCTAACATCTGAGTATCTAGGTTATGAGTCCTGCCAATTATAAGCAGAGCACACAGGTAAGTGTCCAGGCAAGTCTCAGATATCTCCACAGGAGACTCCACAACCCCCTCTGGGCAACTTATTCCAGTGTTCTCCCACCCTTATCATAGAGTGCTTCTGCATGTTAGTACAGAACTTCTTATGTTCAAGTTTTAGAACATTACTCCTTGTCCTTTTGCTACACACCACCAAGGAGAGCCTGGCCCCACCCATTTGCCTCCCACCTCCCTATAGATATTTATAAACATTTGTCAGATCCCCTCTGTATCTTCTCCCCAGGCTAAACAGACCCAGGTTACTCAGCCTTTCCTCCTACAGGAGATGCTCCAGGACCTTAATCATCTCTGTGGCCCTCCACGAATCCTAGGAGATCCCTGTCTCTTTTGAACAGGGGAGCCCAGAACTGGACTCAGAAGCCTAAATGTGAACTGACAGGGCAGAGTAGAGGGGGAGATCACCTCACTCCACCTGCTGGCCATTCTGTTCTTAATGTACCCCAGGATACCATCAGCCTTCTTGGCCACAAGGGCACACTACTGGCTCATGGCCGACCTGTTGTCCACCAGGACCCCCAGGCCCTACAATTTCCTACACTGGCACTGATCTGTTACTCTGCTTCCAAACTGAACTTCTGAAGAGACACTGTGATTTTCATGTCCTTGTTCTAAATCGAGCAGCTGTTACCCACAACTAATACTGAAGCACCCCCCAATGCCCAACTCTTCAAATGCCTTTAGTAATTGTAATAGTTTAATATTTAGATTTATGCAGTCCAGGAAAATAGCTTCTCAAAACTTTATTCTTCAGCTCTCAGAGGTGTCATGAGCAATGTGGGTGTAAGTGTTTCAAAACAAATATATTTCAAAACTGTATTTTCTTTCACAGAGAACATCCTTGAAAACATAACAGAAGGAATTTTGAACAACTTTCTGTGTGCTTCCTGCTGATAAAGGCATAGCACAATCAGTTCACATTACTTAAGCCATTCAGGTATGCCAACATTCCATTAGAGTTACTCCTGAGCTTAGCAGCTAACTTTGCCAACACAGCTCTATACTACAGAAGAAGAACACTGACAACTACTGACATGTAATCACTGTTTGTGTTCTTCAGTGTAGGTTATCCTGCTGACCTGTTCTTTCTTTCTCAGTGTCAAACAGTTCTTTTACAACAGCTCTTCTCCAGTAACAGCAGTTAATATCCTATTTCCCATTGGGCTTCAGTGCCAGCAGCCCAATTTTGCTGCCCTTTCTCACATAAATGGTATTTTGCAGCAAACACAGATCCAGTCAATCTGGTAATACTACTTGTACAGTAAGGTATAATGTGAAATTGAGTCAGGATGACCGAACTGAGGCCTTTCTGTTTAAAAATGCCTCAATTCTCAGCACACACTAGTACTGCCTGTTTAAGCTGCTCTGGTGGCACAATCCCACACACATTCTGTGTATGCATGCTGCAAAGAGATGAGTGGTCTGAAAGGCCAGGAGGTGTGCAACACTCATAGTGTGAATGGAGGAGGGCAACATGCCAGCATACGGAAGACAAACATGAAGGACTGAATGGATGTGAGTGAACAAATGAAGCCAAATATGAATGCCAGTGGTCTGCTTATTCATCAGAGTTCCAACCACAGATTGTTACATAGAAAAGGAAGAAAGACAAATACCATGCCCCAGCAGCAGTTGTAACTGCAGCCCTCAAACTACCAGTTCCCCTGAGGCCACAGATGCTCTCATCATGTTTTCTACTATAAATCTCCTAAGAAGTTGTATTGGTCTGTCATAACTGTTGAGACATGACTGTGGTCCAAAGAACTATGGCTCAAAATTCAGTAAGAGAGGATTGTCATTAAAGAAATTAAAAAAAAGAAGCATCACCTGGTAAGATTAGCTCTGAGGTAAACTGAAGTAATTTTCTACCAATTATATGCAATGTTATTTCACTTCGATGAAGGGAAAAGAATTAAATTATGTACATGAACCAAATATAACATAGAAATGTAAAAGTAGCTTCAGGTAAGCTTTTCTCCTAAAAAGACCTACTTCAGCTCACCTGACTTTTCAGCACGTTCTGAGATGAGAGAAATCATGGATGAANTTTGTCAGATCCCCTCTGTATCTTCTCCCCAGGCTAAACAGACCCAGGTTACTCAGCCTTTCCTCCTACAGGAGATGCTCCAGGACCTTAATCATCTCTGTGGCCCTCCACGAATCCTAAGAGATCCCTGTCTCTTTTAAACAGGGGAGCCCAGAACTGGACTCAGAAGCCTAAATGTGAACTGACAGGGCAGAGTAGAGGGGGAGATCACCTCACTCCACCTGCTGGCCATTCTGTTCTTAATGTACCCCAGGATACCATCAGCCTTCTTGGCCACAAGGGCACACTACTGGCTCATGGCCGACCTGTTGTCCACCAGGACCCCCAGGCCCTACAATTTCCTACACTGGCACTGATCTGTTACTCTGCTTCCAAACTGAACTTCTGAAGAGACACTGTGATTTTCATGTCCTTGTTCTAAATCGAGCAGCTGTTACCCACAACTAATACTGAAGCACCCCCCAATGCCCAACTCTTCAAATGCCTTTAGTAATTGTAATAGTTTAATATTTAGATTTATGCAGTCCAGGAAAATAGCTTCTCAAAACTTTATTCTTCAGCTCTCAGAGGTGTCATGAGCAATGTGGGTGTAAGTGTTTCAAAACAAATATATTTCAAAACTGTATTTTCTTTCACAGAGAACATCCTTGAAAACATAACAGAAGGAATTTTGAACAACTTTCTGTGTGCTTCCTGCTGATAAAGGCATAGCACAATCAGTTCACATTACTTAAGCCATTCAGGTATGCCAACATTCCATTAGAGTTACTCCTGAGCTTAGCAGCTAACTTTGCCAACACAGCTCTATACTACAGAAGAAGAACACTGACAACTACTGACATGTAATCACTGTTTGTGTTCTTCAGTGTAGGTTATCCTGCTGACCTGTTCTTTCTTTCTCAGTGTCAAACAGTTCTTTTACAACAGCTCTTCTCCAGTAACAGCAGTTAATATCCTATTTCCCATTGGGCTTCAGTGCCAGCAGCCCAATTTTGCTGCCCTTTCTCACATAAATGGTATTTTGCAGCAAACACAGATCCAGTCAATCTGGTAATACTACTTGTACAGTAAGGTATAATGTGAAATTGAGTCAGGATGACCGAACTGAGGCCTTTCTGTTTAAAAATGCCTCAATTCTCAGCACACACTAGTACTGCCTGTTTAAGCTGCTCTGGTGGCACAATCCCACACACATTCTGTGTATGCATGCTGCAAAGAGATGAGTGGTCTGAAAGGCCAGGAGGTGTGCAACACTCATAGTGTGAATGGAGGAGGGCAACATGCCAGCATACGGAAGACAAACATGAAGGACTGAATGGATGTGAGTGAACAAATGAAGCCAAATATGAATGCCAGTGGTCTGCTTATTCATCAGAGTTCCAACCACAGATTGTTACATAGAAAAGGAAGAAAGACAAATACCATGCCCCAGCAGCAGTTGTAACTGCAGCCCTCAAACTACCAGTTCCCCTGAGGCCACAGATGCTCTCATCATGTTTTCTACTATAAATCTCCTAAGAAGTTGTATTGGTCTGTCATAACTGTTGAGACATGACTGTGGTCCAAAGAACTATGGCTCAAAATTCAGTAAGAGAGGATTGTCATTAAAGAAATTAAAAAAAAGAAGCATCACCTGGTAAGATTAGCTCTGAGGTAAACTGAAGTAATTTTCTACCAATTATATGCAATGTTATTTCACTTCGATGAAGGGAAAAGAATTAAATTATGTACATGAACCAAATATAACATAGAAATGTAAAAGTAGCTTCAGGTAAGCTTTTCTCCTAAAAAGACCTACTTCAGCTCACCTGACTTTTCAGCACGTTCTGAGATGAGAGAAATCATGGATGAATGCAAGTTTTGCTTCTACCCTGATATTGAGAGCGTGACCTGTCATCTGAGCGATCAATTCTCCATCCCCAAATATTTGTCAGGGCATTGCTTTATGAGTGCTAAGAAGCACTGATCTCTTAATTCATCACAGAGAGTTTCTGAGGTGAGAAGCTATCTTTTCAGTCTACAGACTACAAGAGGAGAAATATCTAAAAAATCTTTCAAAACCATTGGAGAAGAAACCAGTCACATTCCATGTTTTCATTCCCCTTTAAGTCATCCTCTTTTTGCACAGAGGATTGTATTAAATGCAAAAATAAGGGTATCAGTATCTTTATTCTCTATTAAACTACACATTTTTCATATTCTTCAATAGAAATCATTGAATAGACTTAAACATGATGACATAAGTTAAACAGGTAAAGAAGAGACTTCTTATAGAGCAAATGTGGCTCTATTTATTTAACAAGTCCCCTTCCCTTTTTGGGATGTTAACATATCGAAAGAGAAGGTTAATTTTGCTTTGCTTTAGTTTTAAAGGGTTTTTAAAGAAACAAAAAAGAAAGTAGGCGAGAATAAAATATAAATTGTTTAAATATCTTGGGAAATGGCCAAATCTTCAGATGACACTTAATTGGAAGCATAGCAAATGATGATGAAGAATGCAATCAAGTATAGAGGAGATTTACACTAAATCCCAAGGCATGCAGACAGTGTGTGCAGTTAAATGGGGATAAATTTAGAATTAGACTGATGGGGAAAGAAAAAAAACAAAACAACATCAAAACATTTTCTGTTGGGCAGACGAAGTAACAATTAAACTAAGAAAATATGGGGGAAGAGATTAAGGACTACCTGAGAGTAAATGTAAATTGCTAGCAGCTAATATGATCACATGTATTTTTTTGTAAAAAGGAAAAATTAGCTCTGTAAATGTGACTAGTTAAGATTCAAATTCTGCTCGTCTATGTAGTTCATAATGGGAGACAGTTTCTGGTCTCTAGGGAAAAAAACCTTTTGAAAAACACTGGACATATGGCAGATGAGACAGAAATCTAGAAGGTGTTACAGTGGAATAGCTAAAAACAGAATCTCAATGTCTTGGAAATAAGCCCATTATTTCCCATGTGATTAGAACCAATTAGTGCTAAGTTTTCATTAGAAACACTTTAACAAAAAAAATAAATGAAGGGTAATTTATTACACAACGTCCCCTTTTCATGATACCTTTCTAGAACAGATGGGTGCTTTAAATTTATTGACTTTTATTTTAGAAGTTCTATTGAAAATATATGAGCTAGCTTGTTGCACCTTTCAGCACTAACTCAGCTAATGGAAAGACAGCAATTTTGTCATGAAGGAGAAGTGCTTGAATTATTATTGTTCTGCTCTCAACATAGTTGATCCTTCATCTAAGGAAATCCCACAGGATTAATCAGCAATTCATGCAGCTTGCTCTATTCAGTGCCTGCCACTAAATTATCTGTCAGGGACCCAAACTGACATTTCAGTAGTCTTATTTCCAACTCTTAAAAGTTATGCTTGAAAATTAAAGTTTTCTTTCCTTTATGGTGATTCTCAAATTCAGACATGAGATGTAAAGGAAAGCAAAACCACATTTATGAAAAACTGAGTGGAAATGACAGGACTTTTAGACTACCCAAAAAGCTGGGAAGCTTCATCATTTTCTTCAACTATGCTGACTAAAATCATACCGTAGCAATAGAGAGTTAGCTCAAAAAAAGCTACCCTTCCAATTTAGCACAGTTTTGCGAGAGTATTATCCTTTCACTGTTGGAAGCAAAGGAATATCATACACTGTGCTAGTCCTTGAAAAGATTGCTGAGATATCTGTAGAGATTCACACAATGAAACTAATGCTGTAAATTACGAAACAGTACCACATGAAGAGGTACTTCTGGAGGCCAAGAGTTAGTTCTTCAGTGCATTTATCCAACCAATCGCAATTCAAGGCAACAGATGCAGTACAATATGTATAATCACAGAAAACTCACTTGCCACTTGTCCGGATATTTCTGATGAATAATACGTTGGATTGATTTGTTGTTTGGTTTGTGCTTTTTTTTTTTTTTTTCTAAAGGAAAACTGCTGATCTCTTGGTCTTTGTTAACTTATGCTCTTTTGTAGGTGACTGACAGGAGACAAGCTATGTAATATTATCTGCAAGAAAGAAATTGTTTAGTTTTATACATACACCTGCTAGGGTTAGAGGCAAAGATGGACCTTTACCCAGAAATCAATCATGTTATGGTTAGTTACCCTTTCCCTCATTAGCAGAACTGGCTGTAGAGCAAACATCTGGTCCAGACACATGGATCTTTAATAATACATGGCAATAATTTGTTTTCCAATTTTCCATAACATCAAAATATATCACCAAAAACACAGCATATAGTAACCTTTCTGCTCTGTGTTTTCCCTCTGAGAAAGAAAGAAAGAATTTATATATATATATTTAACAACACAAGCAGTGAGAGCAAGGCAAGGCTCCAAAGCTACAGCTGAAAAACATATGGCTAACTTATAACTATTTGCTGGTAGAAATCTGATAGTCACAAATTGAAGTTAAATCTGTATCATCATTGATGCTTGGACTAGATGATCTTAGTGGCTTTTTCCAATCTTAATGATTCTGTGATTCTATGATCCGCTGCGAGAGATCCTGGTGCAAGTCCAGGACTTTGTGTACAAACAGCTCATAATTCCTAATGATCTCCTCCTGTTCTTCAGTAACATTTTTTGAGGGAGGTAGAAAGTACTGTTAACCCATATTATATACTTAGAAACTGAAATAGAGATAAGTAATTAATTTGGGAATCCAGAAGGAAGAGCTATGAAAGACAAGATGAACCTGTGGAAAACTTGTGTTCTGAATAACAGAAAATACTTCTTCCTATAGTCCATCAGAGTAAGTTTCATCACTAATGTTCTCTCTGTGAATATTTAACATGCACTAAAATGTTACATTATCCTACTTTGTTTTTGTTTTTGTTTTTTCCAATAGGAATAGTTTCTAGGAATATATAATTTTTTTTTCTTCTGATCTACTCTGCTTTTAATCTTGTAAAAGTTGAACCTATATGTAATTTTACTTAGATTTTACAGGGACCTCCCCTCTGAACATAGGAATAAAACTGAGATGCATTAGGGGATAAACAAGAATTCAACATTTCTGAAAGGTACTTCATGGACAATCTGTGCCAACTGATCCAAAAATTCTCCCAAATGGATATCTCAGAGTAATATATATCACTTGAAATAGCTTTTGTCTCTGTGTATGTAAGGGGTATGAGATATCATAGGCAACCACTTCAAACATAAATTTGGATGGCTAAACATAGATAAGAAGAAGTCTTATCAACAAGTGGGTGTTGAAAGATGCTGCATTAAAGTGAAACTAGACCAGACTGCACAAGAATTTAGTCAGCAAAACAATTTTCCCTACTAAAGCACATCACTTCCTTTAACCCTTTCCAAAAAGGATAACCTATCATATTCCTACAGTTTTGTCCCTGTAATGAATCCTCACAGTCTGCTTAATCCCTGGTATCAATTGGGTCTCAGTTCTAGGAAAAAAAAAAAAAAAAAAATCAGTGAAAACATCTAAAAAGAATGAAAATGAAACATTCAATCCATTTTACATAGACGACTAGATAAGTCTTTTGGCAAAAGCAAGGACTTATGACATGTAAGAAAGATTCTTTATGACACTGGTAATTTTTGCCCTCTATTTTTTCAGCTACAAATTTTCTAACACTGTAATCAGGAAAAGAGGTTAAGAGAAGATGGCTTCTAACACAGTAATTTTATTTTGCATTGGCTACTGTTCTTCAAAAACTTCATCTTGTAACCACAATTCATTTGTAATAGTCATACCCCTAATTATTTGTATTCCAGGCAGTAGCTTGAGTCACTTGAACAACTCTGTGGGCAATTTCTTTTGCCCTGTTTCTTCGTACATGTGTAGTAACTTCTTAGGTACCGGCTCTTTACATTATCTATTAGCTCATCATTTTTACTATCATTTTGATTCAGAGTTCATTTATTTGATGTATAATAAATTGTTGTGAGAACATTGGATATCAAAGGACAAAAATATCTTCATCATCTAAAGCAGAGCACAATCTTACACATTAAAAAGAAATGGTCAAGTGTTTTTATGCTTTCTCTGAACTGCATCTCTTACATAGAAGTCAGACTGCTGCCACTCAAAGCGTACAGTATACAATTCACTTCACAGCAACAAAACTCCATTTAATATCAGGCAGGAAGAATTCATACATTGAGCTTTGTAGTGCAAAGGTCTATATTCTATTCTACATTGTACAGAGTAAGAGAAGTCCAGGCTCCTTTGTAACATAATAATTCAATGTTCTTTAGTTTGTAATATCATCCAGAAAACATTATTTGGATTCTACATAGAAGAACTGTTACATGCCTGTCTTTCTTGGTCTGGTTTATTTTTGTTCTTTCCTATATCTCTTTTCTGGTTTTGTATGAAAGAAGTCTGATCTACCCAACCGAGACAGTATATCTTTTCATTGTCAACACACAACCCGAAAGGTGGTTAATGCAGGTCTGCTGGGTCTTGGGTTATCTGCTAAGATTTATAGTATGCCTGTCATTTCAACTAGCAGAGCTGTAAGCTAAAAATCAGCATCAACAATAAAAACTTTTGTTGTTCTCTTCCCTTCTGCGTCTATTTGTCTTGCTTTGTTCCCAGCAAAACTACATCAGAGCACAGCAGCTAGGAAGTACAATAGCTTGAACTCACCTCACATAAAAGGTGGATTTGTTTGGAATTATTTTTTTTCTTGTTTGTTTTTCCAAAAAGACATTCAGTAAATTTTTTAAGAATATAATACAGTTTAACAGGGAGATGAAGTTTCTTTTAAAATCATTTATACAGAGAGAAAAGCAAGTAGAGACTGTGGGTGAAATAAAAACTTCATACTTTTCATTCTATTAGGTAATTTTATAGTCCCAGCTTTTATTTTTAAAATTCTATTTCAAAACTTCACTTAATAACATATGCTTCAAATGTTTAACTATGTTTGCTGGTTTTGTTTTGTTTTTTTTTTTTTTAATAAATAACATCTCCAGTATGAATCTGGAGAGCTTCATATCACACCGCCCAATGACATTTGTCACAGCTGAGATCTTCTGAGACATTCCCACCAGAGTTCCTCTCTTGTAAAAGAGCCTTTGTTCCATGTAGTCATCCATCACAATAGATAATGTTTGATAATAAAAAAATTATAGGCAAAGGTCTAAAACAAGTGGTTGATTTTCATATGATAAACTCTGCTTCCTCTTATCAATACCTGCTTGAATTATTTGTTACCATATCTTCTCTCATACTGTTCTATATAAAATTACAAATTCATCCTAAAAATAATGATGCTCTTCTGTCCATGTCTGCAAATGTTTAGCACACTTCTGGACTCTGCAAGATAGTAATAATAATAATCACTAAACAGTAGCTTCCAGTCCTGGAATTGCCTGCAAATGTTAATGTGAAATTAACATGCCTAAGTGCAATGAACTCTTGAATTGCAATTCACAATGTAGAGCTGAAACAGGAAAAGACTAAAAGGTTAAAGAAACCAGAAGCATTACAATACAAGATCCTTCTGAAAGACAGAGATTTTGTTTTCTTCTTCAAAGCCAAATGTAAGAATTATCTAGTGCTTGTTTGTCATTTTATTTGTTATTTCTGGTTGCTGTTTTGTGGGGTTTTTGCTATAAATGAAATGAAATTATTGCATGATATTCACCTAAAAGCAACCAGCTACATCATGGTACTTCATAAGAAAAGGCTAGAATTATGAGCCTGTAAAGATGCCAGATTCTACTTCTAATATGGGAAGGAAACATTGCTAGAATTTCGGCTAGCTGAATACAAGGCTTAGCACAATGCAGAAGTTCACTTTAGCATGTCAGCACAGCACATAACCATTCTGGCACTTACTGAAGGACGGATGTGCTCATTTCCATATCAACATGCCACATGTTTCTCCAAGACAAAGCTGTTTCACACCACTGCTGCTATTTGAACTTTGTAAACAAATGGAAAGGTTTCTGCATTATTGTTTAAACAATGAAACTCACATCTTTTGAGCACGGGATACAGTTCATGAACATCAGCCTTTACAGGGCTGTGTGTCAGTGATTGTGTGCAGCAGCAGATTGTAACAGCTGCTCTGCACATCACTTCAAACTCAGAAAACAAGTAACAGTGATGCATACCACCAGATTTAGAAGGAAATTATATTCACTGTATCTTTCCTAGCTTGCTTAGTAAACCTACAGAAAAAAATGGGAATTTACAGTAAAGTGAAGTTAAAGAAATTTGTCCAACATCACACACACAAAAAAAAACAAACATGAAACAATAGTTAGGAATTAAGAAGTCAAGCCTCACTTAAGTTTTAACAAGAATTAAGTTTTAACAAGTTTCCTTACCTCACAGAAAAGAAATACTCCTGAGACCTGTCACAAATCAATGCTAAAATACATGGTACACTACAGAGAAAAATAAATAAATAAATAAATAAATTGCAGATCTTTATGAGAGAAAACCAGGACCTTCTACAAAGGCAGTACCAAAGGATCAACGTTTTGCCAGACCAGTTTATAGTTTAGGATATCTGAATTGTATCTGTCCAAAAGGTTATCAATGTAAAAGAACAACCTTCTCCATACACATTTCATAGTGAACTGACAAGAAAAGTGGGGGAATGCTTCAATGATGTAAAACAAAGGGCATTTAACATTCACTTCTTCTAGCTAAAAGCAAAGTAATCATTTTTAGACTTGAAGTTTCTAGTGAATATAATGAAGCCATTGTTGCACACAAATATGACTCCTCAGTCAAAATGCCTGAAATCTCTGCCATAATAGTTTTATTGAGATTGAAAAGAAACCATGCAGTCTAAAATTCAATTAACAACAATTCTTTATTCTATACTCCGTGGGTTTTTCTTACAATTTTCTTTTCACATTGATTATGGTGAAGAAAGAAAAATAATAATAAAAAAAACTTCTTCAGAAAAAAAGCATCAGAAAGTATGTTTGAAGATTACCTGTCTCTTTGCAACAAGTTGCATTTTATCACACAAATCACACAACAGCAAATACAAAGAAAAAAAAACTGTGCTCCCTTACACTTTGAAGACTAACACTTATAGATGCCCAGGGCAGAGGAGCTGAGCGGAGCACTGATGGCGGCTGCAGCTCTCACAGGGAGCGGAGGGGCAGCGCTGAGCTCTGCTCTGTGTGACAGCGACAGGGCCCGAGGGAACGGCATGGAGCTGTGTCAGGGGAGGGGCAGCTGAGGGTTAGGGACAGGGTCTGCACCATAGGGTGGTGGGCATGGAACAGGATGCCCAGGGCAGTGGGCACGGCTCTGAGTGCCGGAGTTCAAGGAGCGTTTGGACAGCATTCTCAGACGTAGGGTTTGAATTCTAGGTGGTGCTGTGTGGAGCCAGCAGTTGGACTCTGTGCTCTTTGCAGGTCCCCTCCAACTCAGGATATTCTACAATTCTTTGTAAGGGGCACCTCACGATTGTCGAGTCCAGCCACTGCTCATATCAGAGTCAGCTAGAGCAGGGTGCTCATGGCTGTGTCCAGATGGATTTTAATTATGTCCAAGCAACAACTTCTGTGGGATACCTGTTCCAGTGTTTTATCACCTTAACAGTAAAGTGTATTGACTTATGTACAAATGGAATTCTCTTTGTTTCAGTTTATGACCACTAATTCCTGTCATTCCACTGGACGCCACTGAGACAAGCATGGCTCCATCTTTTTTACATCTTCCTATCAGATATTTATTCACATGGATTAGATAGAATCATAGAATTATAAAATGGTTTGGGTTGGAAGGGATCTTATAGATCACCTAGTTCCAAGTCCCTGCCATAACTTCTGAGCCTTCTCTTCTTTTGGATGCCCCATCCCTGGAGGCATTCAAGTCAAGGCTGGATATGGCTCTGAGCAGCCTGGTCTAGTGGTCGGCAACTCTGCCCACTGCAGGGGGGTTGAAACTCGATGATCTTTGATAATCCTCTTCAACACGGGCCATTCTATGATTCTCTAGGCTGAACAATCACAGATCTCTCACCGGTGCTAAGCAGAGGGTAAGCATCATATCCCCCAACCAGCTGACAACACTCTTTCTAGTACAGCCTAAGATACTTTTGGGCCTCTTTGCAGCAGGGGCACATTCCTTGCTCCTTTTCAACATGTTGCCAACCAGGAGACAAAATTGCTTTCCAACTGTTTTTTTCACACTCTATATTTTTTTTCCCCATGAGACTATCATTCCCCAGGATCAGGACTTTCCATTTCCTTTCATGAAATTCCTGTCAGCTCATTTCTTCAACCTGTTGAGGTTCTTCTGAATGGCAGCGTAACTACCTGGTATATCAACCATTTTTCATAGATTTCTATTATCTACAAACTTGAAGGTGTACTCTGTACCATCACAAGGCCACAAATAAAGATTTGAAATAGGACTGGACCCAGTATCAGCCCTGGAATTCACGATTAGTAACTGGCTTCCAACTTGACATTGTGTCACTGAACACAAGCCTTCAGGCCCAGCTTTTCAACCAGTTTTCACCTTTTTGTTCACTTGCCTAGCCCATACTTTATGAGATTATCTATGACAGTGTGACACAATGTCAGAAGCCTTATTTAGGTCAAATTAAACAACTTCCGCTGCTCTTTCCTTACCCACCAAGCTAGTCATTGCATTACAACAAGCTATCAGGTTGATAAGACAATTTTCCCTTCATAAATCCATGCTGATTAATCTTGTTCACCCTCATGTCCCTCATGCTCAGAAATGCTTTTCTGTATGATGCCTTTCATCACCTTCTTAAGTATTAACATTAGGTCTATAGATCCCCAGATCTGCTCTCTTGGCCTTACTGACAATAGGAAAGACATTTTCTTTCTACCATTACTTAGTAAACACCCACAAACTCTATGACCTTTCAAAGACAATCAGGAGTTGCTTTCTGTGAAATTGAGTTGCTCACTCAGCATGTGTGTGTGCATCCTGACAGGTTGCTGGATTTCTGGATGTCATGTTTGTTTAAATGTTCCCTAAATTGATCACCTTCCACCAAGTGTAACTTGACATTGTTCCAGATTTTTCCATTGATCTCAAGGGACTGACAGTCCATGAAAATCAATTTTTCCAGTGAAGACAAAAAATGGTAGAGAAAGCAGGACTCTGAAGGAATATTATAACATCTATCTATTGTTAAAAACACATTAGTTGCTCGAACACATTATTTGCTCTTTTTATAGAAGTGCAGACAGATGTCAATGAATTTTTAGTTGTCAATTTATGAGATAATTAATCCAAGCATTAACATAATCATTCATTCATATTACTTCTTACTAATGATACATCATGATTAGTAACCAGTGATGACTGTTACTTGTGTATGTTAGAGTGAAAGCAAGATATACTCTGTTACAATAGGTGCTGATGAAGCTGTCTGTGAGGATAAAAAGGAAGGAAGAGAAAGTAAGACAGACATCATTTGTTTGAGGTCTCAATACCTGCTACAGAAAAGAAGTAAATGTTATAACTCTTACTATGTAAAAATCCATCCAGAGTTAATTCAACTGAAAATACTAGCCATAAAGTCTGCAAGCTTCTCTGCCCAAAATCAATTCCTAAAAGAGAAAAATTTCCTGCAAGTCAAAGTAGACCTACCCTAGAGTCAGGTCTACTCTTAACTCTAAAGGCTGCTGCTTCTGCTTCCTTCTCTGAGGATTTTGGTCTAAGAGAGAAACACAATGGGCATAACTGAATAGAAAGCAATGTGTAAACCTAATTTGTAACTCAGTGAATTGCCAGAATAATACATGCCAGCTGAACTATACCTGTAAATCTGATATACTGGGGAAAAAAAAATCCATTAAGTCACTGTTATTATTATGTAAACAGTCTATTATTGGGATACCACTGCAAAAACAATTTTGATGTAGAACAATATCACAAGTAAGGATTTAGATGTAAAACTGCATCATAAGTAAGATCTATAGCAGATATTAGAAGATAATATTGATTTTACCAGGTCTATAGAAACCAGTTATGAGACAAAGGGGCAATAAGCATCCCATACCTGAAACAAGTCTGAAATTCAGAAGCTGAGCTCTAACAAAAGTCCTAGAAAACATGAAAGTTCTCAAGGTAAGAAAGAACTGAGCCTAACCCTGATCACATTCAAGCTCTGATTGAGGAGTGCAGGCTTCCAGAACTCCATTTGACATTGATGCCTCAAGCTGATTTCAAAGTGGGCTTGAACACAGCCAGACAGAGCACCAAATAAGAGAAAGACAGAACAAACATACAAAGAGCCAGACAGCAATTGAGTTTAAATCCCATCTCTCACCTTTCCCTCAGTCCTTCTTGACCACTGGACATCTGAAACTGTGTACAGTCTCCAAAGAGCTCTCAAATAGTGCATAAATTGTCAATTACTTCAGCATTTTAAAAGTCAAGGTCCATCTGAACAAGTGTTGAAGTAGCATCTCAGAAACAAAGGAAGTATTAAACTACAGCACATCCACATGCACTGATGCATTGTACATAAGACGAAGACGCATCAGAATGAGTTGGCAATGGTATTTCAGCATCACAACTCAGTATTTGGATGCCCGTATTTCATGAGGTTTTTAGTGTCATTTCAGAACATACAGTTTTACTTCATTAGGGTTTTGTAGCTTTTTAAACTAGAAAGAATTACAGAAAAAAATGCCTTTAAGAGAAATTCCTTTAGTTCTAGCATTGAAGGTTCTATAGCTGAGAACAAAGAATGGCTTCTTTATCATAAAATTTATATACTTTAACTGTAGATTTTATATTGAGAGAGACAAGACCCAAATCCCAATGAAATATAATGGGTCCAAATGCAAGAATTTGTTTAAAATACAATGGAATGTGAGTGCCTGCATACGATTAAAATATAATGAGATACGCCAAAATCTCATAACATCATTGATAGTCCACTCCCATTGTTTCAAGGGATTATGAGATCAGGTGGGACTTTGAAAATACACTGCACAGAAGCTCCACTTAGTTCAATAGTAGATTACCCCAGAGTTGTTACCATTATTCACATGTTTTGAGAACAGAAAGTAGAATTGCTGATGTTACACAATTTAGCAGTTCCTGCATTCTACAACAGAGAAGATGCTGGGAAGTTCACAGAGGTTGCATGTCCCCTAAACAAGGTTAAATTAAGCTATCTAAGCACCCAGTATTAGCAATTTCATGTCTTCAGCACAGTGGAATAAATGGCCTAAAAGATTTTGATTGGGTCTATAACCAGTCTTCCGGAGAACCAGTAAACCTAGGGGATAGAGGCAGAGTATGGGTGGAATTTCCTACCAATATGTGAAGGAAAGAATCAACTCCAGAGCAGTCCAGCAAATACTTTGCAGGCTCTTAGGCTTTTATCGTTTAGCAGTTCTCTCTAAAGTGAAATGCGCGGTATTGCCACATGGTGGCTGTCTAGCTGCAATGAAAGCCGCAGCTTTTCTGCGCTGCACTGTTCTAGCCACAGCACGCAGGAACTACTGCTGAGAAAAGCAGAAAAGAAACAGATCTCATTTTAATTCACCTTGATCGTGCATAGTTTCTCTCACCCCAGTGAAGCAGCAGTCATCGCTGATGACTCTGCACAGTCTTGTGATGCAAAGGCGCCGAGCCCGCATTCCTCAGCAGCCAGAAATACCACTGACTTCCGTGGAATTTCCGAATGGACAAAGAAATGCAGCCTCACTCCTTCCGACACCTACTCACCGTGATGAAAAATACCCCATCCTCTTCAAAGGATTTGGGACAGGTCTCTTGCATGATCAAGAGGGCCATAAGGAAAACTGACCTCAGTTGCCCTGGGGGCTGTTAACCTGTATGCCACAAGATGTAAGGGTAGCACTCTAAAAAAATCAAATATAAATGAAACGATTACAGAGAAAAAAAAAATCAATTTGTTTTTAAGAAATATCTTGCTAAAGGTCACACACTTTAAAAATAAATATGATGAAAATAATTAACTAATAAAATATAAACAAGTATTCTAAAGCTCAATAAGATTGACTGCTATAGAAAAGAAAGTGTTCTGAGCAAGTGGAAGTTAGAATTTTCTTGTTTTCTAGCAGCTTCTTCCAGTGCTCTAAGTTAGAGGATATTTTCATCTTGGGTGGACAAAGTTTAAAGTACATAACAGTGAAATACTGAGCGTACCAGGTTCAACAATGCAGTTTTCAAAATTCAACTGATTAAATCTCCTTGGATGTTATATAATGCATTTCAGAAATTCCTGTGTATTGTCCCTGTTGAGTACTACATACTTAAGATAGAATTGGGAATATAAGTGGAAAATTAGTTCAAAAAATGTTCCTTGTGGCACGGCTTCTGCACCAGTCATTCACAAATGCTTTCCAAGTCTATTAATTCTACTCATGATGAATGCTAGCTAGCCTGCCAAATCTGTGGAAATTACTTGAAAGAACAACATCCATTAAAAGTCTAAGTTCAAAAAAATTCCACACAGTCCAAATATGCTGCTTAAACAATGAAAAAACAAACAAACAAACAAACAAAAGTTAAAAAAAAATCTGTGGAATATAAATCCAGCAGAAACATCACATGCCAATGGTAACAGTAGCTCCCAGACCACTATATGTTGTGGGAGTAACAGCAGGACTGCACAACATTCAGAGTTCAGCTCATCTCACCAGCCAAGCTTTGCTACACTATTTGTGTGCCCAGGCACACTACAAATAAGTTGACCAGCTGTGCAGCATCTGACCAGAGGTGCACTGCTTCCTAGAAGCCTTGAACAAATCCTGAGGCCAGTCATATCAGTTTAATATCTTTACTGATGATCTGGATGAGGGAACTGAGTGCACCCTTAGTAAATTTGCAGGTGATACCCAAGCTGGGAGGAAGTGTTGATCTGCCTGAGGGTAGGAAAGCCCTACAGAGGTATCTGGATAGGTTTGATTAATGGGCTGAGGCTAGGTGTATGAGCTTCCAGAAGACCAAGTGCCAGGTGCTGCACTTTCGCCTCAACAAACCCATGCAACACTACAAGCTTGGGGCAGAGTGGCTGGAATGCTGAACAGAGAAAAAGGATCTGGGAGTGTCAGTTGGCAGCCTGCTGAACATGAGCTACCAGTGTGCCCAGGTTGCCAAGCAGAACAACTGCATCCTGGCTTGTGTCAGAAACACTGCAGGCAGCAGGAACAAGGATCATCCCTCTGTACTTAGACTGGTGAGGCTGCACCTCTAGTACTGTGTTCTGGTTTTGTCCTCTCACTGTAAGGAAGACATTGAGGCCCCGGAGCACGTCCAGAGAAGGGCAGTGAAGCTGTGAGGAGTCTAGAGCACAGGTCCTATGAGGAGGGGCTGGGTCAGCTGTGGTTATTCAGTCTGGAGAAGAGGAGGCTCAGAGAAGACCTTATCACGCTCTACAACATCCTGAAAGGAGGTTGTGGTGCCACAGGGGTTGGCCTCTTCTCTCAGGATAGAACAAGAGGGAATGCCCACAAGTTGCACCAGGGGAGGTTCAGGTTGGATATCAGGAAAAATTTCTTCTTCTCAGAAAGAGTGGTAATGCAATGGCACAGAGTCACAGAATTGTAGGGGCTGGAAGGGACCTCTAGAGATCATGGAGTCCAACCCCCTGCCAAAGCAGCTCCCTAGCCCAGGTTGCACAGGTAGGCGTCCAGGCGGGTCTCAAATGTCTCCAGAGAAGGAGACTCCACCACCTCCCTGTGCAGCCTGTGCCAGTGCTCCATCACTGCACTGTTAAGTTGTTCCCATGTACATTTGTGCAGAACTTCCCTACCCTGGCCATTTCCCCATTGTCCTCTCGCCACACACTGCAGAGAAGATTCCAGCCTCATCCCTTTGCCTCCTGCTCCTTAGATATTTATAGACATGGATCAGATCCCCTCTGTCTGTCTTCTTTCCTCAAGGCTGAACAGACCCAGGTCTGTCAGCCTCCCCTCATAAGGGAAGTGTGCTACAATTCTTTGTGGCCCTCCACCGGACTCTTTCGAGGAGATCCCTGTCTTTTTTGTATCGAGGAGCCCAGAACTGGACACAGCAGTCCAGGTGAGGCCTCACCAGGACAGAGTAGAGGGGAGGATCCCCTCCCTCGACCTGCTGCCCACACTCTTTTTAATCCACCCCAGGATGCCATTGGCCTTCTTGGCCATCAGGGCACACTGCTGGCTCATGGCCAACCTGTCATCTTGAGAGGTGAGGGCGAGGCCAGCAGCCGCAGCCATGATGCCAGCAGGCTGTCAAGTACCTTCTTAAACAAACGACTTCAAGGAAGGGGGAGCCACGGCCCCAGCGGGCAGCGCGCCGACCGAGAACTACAGCACCCGAAAGGCCCCGCGGCAGGGGCTGCCGCGAGCAGCCCCGCGGTTCCCGCCGGAAGCGCAGGCCGCGCCCACTTGCGGAGCATGCCGGTCCGCGTAGTCCCTCCCGCCGCGGAGCCGCAGGTAGCGGCCCGAAGCCCCGCCCCCAGCCGCGGGAACCGCGCGAGCGGAGGGGCGGGGCGGTGCCGGCCAAGGGGGAGGGGCAGTGCCGGCCGCGGGGCCGCAGAGGGAAGCGAGAGAGCGCGGCGGCGAGCAGGTGAGCGGGGTTGGGTGCGGCCCGTAGCGGGGGTCGAGTCCCCAGGTTACGTAAAGCCGCCCGGCCGAGCTGCGGGGCGGGTCGCTCCCGAGCCGCGGCCGTTGTGCCGAGCGCTGCCCTCGGCGCGGGGCGCGATCGGAGACACCGCCTGAGGAAGCCGTGAGCGGAGCCGCGTTCTCACTGCGCTGTCGCTCTTGTGGGCGCTCCGAGTGTTGCAGCCGGCTCACGGGGAGTATTGCATAGCCGAAAGTCTTCTCAATCCAATTACAAGCGTTAAATAAGGATCATTCTGTTTATACTCTCTTATCCGTGAATCGAGTGGCCTGCGTGTTTCTCCCTGAGCCTAAAAACCATTAGCTTGAACGGGGTTTGGAATTGCGGTTGCTTCAGATTGGACGCAAAGCCTTTGCAGAGTGGTTCTGTTGCAGCCTATTTCCTTTGCCTGCGAGAAGGGAGGTGCCTGTTGTAAATAGCCGGTAAGTTGGTGTCATGCTGTCCTGCAACATGTGACACTGTGATTCCTAGGACTCTGTCTTATCCTGTTTCACGTTTAGCAGTTCAGTCCAGCAGAAGTTGTTTTGTTTTTATTCTTAAACTGGCGATTGGGAATCAAACTGAGCCAAGTGTGGGTTCTGAGCAGTGAATAAATTTCTTATTCGAAAGTAAAGTAAGTACTTATTCAAGAAAGAATTGCCCTGGTTGGTTTCAGGTGTCAGCTGTGATGTTTGTTCTGGAAGTTGG
This sequence comes from Odontophorus gujanensis, assembly GCA_013399175.1. NCBI lineage: Eukaryota > Metazoa > Chordata > Aves > Galliformes > Odontophoridae > Odontophorus > Odontophorus gujanensis. The sequence goes on from VXAB01012921.1 coordinate 62,784, forward strand.
TGTGGTGCAATGTTTCTGTTGGTTTAATTCAGTGACGTGAGACCAGGCTGCTGTGAAGCTTGAAAGTAGCAGCCTGCACCTAAATCATCCCTCCTTGCATCGCCAGTGTGAGGGAGGAGCACTGTAATATATGTAAAAGTATTTTATCAGTTTGCTTTCAGTTCCTTTTATTACATGAATCGACAGTGAGCTTCTGGATACACAGAAAGACTGAAGTCCTAAGGTTGTGACCCTCATTTCAGCTCTGTACTTTTTTTTTCCTCAAAGATTTAGTCTTTATGAAGTGGAAGTCAGTGTGATTTTAAATTCTGGTGGAACTCGTGGCGAATAAATGTCTTTAAGTGCTCAGATACTTATATGTCTGCAGGTTAAGATGAGTTTACGTACGTATGTATTTATATGGTAAGTTATGATGTAGTGTCTTGTTATGTTTCTCTCTCTGTTTTCTTGAAAAAAGGCATCAGTTTGAATGGCGTGCCATGCCCTTAGCTCACTCGACTTGATGCTTCCATTGCTCAAAGAGTACTGTTGTGTTAATCTTCAGAGATCTGGGAATGAGAGTGAGGTGCTGGTAGTGTCACCCCTTTTATTTATCTGCAGGTGTGTTTACTGTGTAAACTTTACTGTGTTCGTTTGAATGTCTTTTAGAAGCAAATACTGTGGTCAACACCATTTAATGTGCATTGAGTTATAGTTTGGAACGGTCTTTAAGCATACGTGGGACACTGAAAAAAAAAAAATGCATCCTGGGAGCAGACTAGCTGCTAGTAAATGTTCAGTTAATGCTTCAAAATTATAGCTAGTCTGAAATAAAAGTTGCTGAAACATATATAGTATGGATGTTGGATTCTTAACACCAGGTGCTTTGTACTACAGATCCATTCACGTTAAGCCTCCCACTAACGTGTGTGCATTTAAGGATACCAGTAAGTTCCAGGTAACAAGCTCTTGGCTGGCACTCCACTTTAAAGAAGGGAGTCATTCTGGAAAAGACACTCTTCACAAGCATTGTAACTTGTGAAAATGTCTTTTAAAAATAAGATAGAATGCTGAAACGCGCAGGATTTTTCCTTTGCAAAATTCCAAAAACTCTGGGTGAATGTCATAGGATTCATGAAGTATGAACTTGTTTTCCTTCTAGTTTAGATTCACAAAGTTATGCAGCAGGAGACCGTATTATTTTTGTATCGTTATTTTCAGACCCTTTGATTTGTTGCAGACCTTCAGCTCACCTGGGTTCTTCTGTTCATAGGCATTTAATCTCACAGCTCCTAGGAACATAACTGGATAGGGGTTGCTTTCAGTTCTTCATGCTGATAACATTTACTGCAGCCAGATAGTACTTTGTTCAATATTTTATGCAGACTAGTAGCTCCAGAGAATGTCACATACCTGAGAAAACTTCGCATTTTGATATTTCTTCTGCTCTTAAAAGTCATTGTTATATTGAAGCAGAAGTCGGATTTGCTTACTGAGGTACACGTGGGCAGAACAGATTTGTATCTTAGTTTAGCTACAGGGGAACATCTTGTCTCCAAGACAGGTGTGACTTGCTTCATCAGCTATCTGATATGAGGGGTGAAGTCACACGACAAAGCACAAGGCTGTGCTGCGGGTAGAAGCTGCTGGATTGTCCGAGTGCGGTACTTGGATAGCAAAGTAAATCAGCAGGGTTTTATAACACCAACTTTTCTGCACCATCAGTTGCTGCTCAGTATCCAGCTGCATCCCATGGTGGGGCAGGGAGACTTCTGTGTGTTGCTGCCAATTTGAAACTGCCCCTTTTGGTCATGGTTCCTCAGCTTTCGGACATGCAGAGCTCGTGAAGTTTTCACTGAGCATTTTTTTCAGTCTGTTTTGTTGATAGTGATATAGTTTGTATTCATTTTTTACTTATGTTCTCTAAGATTTATGTAAAATAAGAATGAAAACATCGCTTCCCCCTGGCAATTAGAATCTCATTTGTTTTTTGCTTCAGTAGATGACTGATTGTCCCTGTGATTTGAATCAGGCTGACAGTTTCCCATTTCACAGCAGCCTTCAGCTTCATGATTGGTGTTCTCCTGGTTGAAATGGGTGGTGACTCAACTCCTGTTAACCCAAAGAGATTGCAAGATGCAAATGAGATGCTAACTCACTTCTTTTGGTGTGAGATGGTGGTGGTGCTTCTGGCAGTTTGAGGCTGCCAAGAAAGTTTAGCTAGAAATGTACATAAGTGTACACAAAATATTAATTTTACTTTAAAATGATTTTCTTGTGGACGAGTATAAAATCTTTGATTTGTCTTCTTTGCTTGAACTTGTTTTTCAGTCTTAGTCTCCTGAAATAGAAAACTACTATTACAGCACTGTTTTTGAGGTACATGCTTGTAAAACTTAACTGCTGTAATTAAAACTACAAAAAATGTACCTCGTTAATTGTTACTAATGTGTGCAAAATTGTATGCAACAGTTGCTTTAAAAACAAATACATCATGTTGGTGAATAGGTGTATGATGTGCAAATATGTTTTTTTCCATTTAAGTTGTTTACTGTGATTTCTTCTGATTCACATCATGCATATTACATGCACCACATGTAGTTCCTGGACATCATGCAGAAATAAATCTACTGTTTATACTAAAGGATCACTAAACCTCCAACATTTTAGGTTATGCTTAAAAGTTGCTGACCTTTTGAAAACATAAAACCCTACTGATGTAATAAAGATTTCTCTTTCATAGTCGTACTTTCATTTTCTACTGTTTTATGTTAGTGACTGTGAAAGACAGAGAACTCCTGATTATCAGTCCCTCAAACAGTAGAGCTAAAGCAGTATTTTCTGTAAAGCCAAATTCCTTGTGGAAACATTTAACTGTCAGTACTGCACTGTCCCAGTACTGATACAAATGTTTTCAAAGCAGTATCATACTGTTGCTTTCTCTTAAAAATAAACAAGCTAACATGATATTTTCTGTCCTTCTCTACAGATATTATTCTTGAAAAGAAGAGGAATCATGGACTGTACACTGAATGAACCTTGAACGCTTGGTCTGGAAACAGGTTTAGTTTCCATGAAGGATGGCAACACCATATGTTCCTGTTCCTATTCCTGTTGGAAGTTCATCATCCAGCTTTACAAACAGAAACCAAAGACGTTCTTCTTTTGGAAGCATCTCAACAAGTTCCAGTTCCTCAAAAGGACAACCAGAGGACTCTACAGTTGGTAGTTTTAAAAAGATGAGCATGCCTGACCAGACTGGTTCTACGTCATCTGCTTGTAGCAGTCCGCTTGTTAGGACTAAATTTACAGGTCTGGATACATCAATAGAGTACTGTACTCAGCCCATAGAAGAAATAGAGCAGAATACAGATTCTAGGAGCTGGGAAGATCGACCATCCACACCTACTATACTGGGTTATGAGGTGATGGAGGAGAGGGCGAAATTCACTGTAAGTTTTTGGAATCATGTAGTTTGTTCTGTAATGTTGAAATTATTTGACTGTACTTTACATTCTCTTTCACTAATTAATCTTGCAGGGGTGTTGGAGCACTGTACTAAATACTGGTCGTGCTTCCACGTCCTGCACCCTGACAGGAGACTATTGCTCCCACTATACCGGTGGGAAAACTGACAGTCAGAAACAGTCTTCAATAACCACATGCTTCAGTACAGATCAGTACTGACCTGCTGGAGATGAGCTCTGTGGAGAAGGACCTGAGTGTCCTGGTGAACAACACATTAGCCATGAGCCAGCACCATGCCTTGGTAGCCAAGAAGACCAATCCTGGGGCAATAAGAAGACTGAGAGGGGATCTAATAAATGTTTATAAATATCTATAGGGAGGTGGGAGTCTAGTGGATGAGGCCAGGCTTTTCTCAGTGGTGTGTAACAATGGATTAAAACTTGAACATAGGAAGTTCTATATAAACATGGAAGAACTTCTTTACTGTAAGGGTAACAGAGCACAGGAACAGGTTACCCAGAGAGGTGTGGAGGCTCCTCCGATGGAAATATTGAAGACCTGTTTGGAGGCTATCTGTGTGACCTGCTGTAGGGTCAGGGGGTTGGACCTGATGATTTCTTGAGGTTTCTTCCAGTTCCTGTGATTCTTCTTTAACTCTGTACATGGAAAAGAAGCAATTCATTCTACTTGAGGTATCAGGAATATCTGCTGGAAAAGTCAGAAATCCTTGCTAAGTTGTAATTTCTTGTGAAATTGTGGAAGTTTGGATAGTTAAACATCTCCAAATTTACTCTTGCATTTGAAATGAATAATTTCATTTCATGATCTAATTTGCATTAAAGCACAAATGCGTAGTTTTGCTAGGCTGTTAGTAGAAATCTCTTCTGTCCTGAAAACATCAGAGTGAGATATCCCATGGAATACCTCATGACAGAGCACCAGTTGAACTGGTATGGATTGGTTTTTCTCAAAGCGTATGGTAGCTGACAGTTCAGTTCACTTTTTTTGACAAGCTATAAATGCATCCAGGCATTTATTTCTGTGGATGTGGTTGAAATGTTTCTTTGAGGTAATCAGACAAATCTTGAGGAACTAATGGAAGTTATTTGTTACTAATTACTTATTGTGTTTCTTACGGAGACCAACGTTTGTCACAAATAATTAAAAAGGGAAAATGCAGATCCGTTAGAAATGCGTGGAAGCTAATAACTTTGATAACCTCAAATACTATAAAACCATCAAGTTATTTTGGCAAATAACTAAATAGCAAGGCTTTTTAATTATTTGAAAATGTGGCTTGGCTTGCCATAAATTTTTCAGCTTCTGATGTCTTTGTGCATGGTAGCTTTGGAGAGGAGCCAAATTTTTGCTACGTATAGGTTAAAAGATTCCTTTGAACAGTGCCTTGAAAACTGAAACAACAAACACTGTGGTTAAACTGACAGTTTGATCTAAAAATATGCTGAGGCAGAGTCCGGTGCTCACCCAGCAGCAGGTGCACTTAAATTAAGTAGTCAAAGTTGTCATTGTAGCCACACTTCTAAAAACAGAACAATTGAAATGTCCTTCATGGTTAAATTCCTAGGATATGTTTTTGCTCTTCCACAATTCACTTCTTCTGCTGTGTTGTTATTTCTGAAAGCGTGTAATTAACTTTGTTTTCAGTTGCATGTTGAAAATAGGTTTGCTATTGTGTATTAAAACTAATAAGTAATTAGTGCTAGAAATCTTGGTCACTTCTGTAATGCAAAAATCAATGAGATGGAAGACAGTGGGTATTAAATCAAAACCACAAGTTAGAGGAGATTGGTTTGCTAAAGGTTTTTTGTTGTTGTCAGATTTTTTTGGTTGGTTGGGCTTTTTATAGTTCTTTTGTTGTTGTTTGTTGGGGGGTTGAAGGACATCACTGTGCATCTTGGTCTCAAATATGTTGAAAGTCCTGAAATGTTGTTACCCCCTTCTTTTTTTTATGTTAACTAAAAATTATTTGAGGTGCTGAATCAGCTAAAGAGTTGTTAAATACTAGCATATTTTCATTGAATATTTTGCATTTTTGGGGTGTTGCAATTAAGAATTGAAAAGCTTGACTTTGTAAGTCCTCACAATTCTATACAGTGGTTATGCTTTATCAAACTCATAATAAAAGTTTGTTTATATTATTGCTATGAAAGGAAAGCTGAAACATTTGGGTAAACACAGAAAGAGCAAGAAGGAATTGCATTTTAAGGCTTGCTTTGAAGGCATGTCTTGCAGAATGGATTTACAAGCTAACAGCACTTTGGTTGTGATGAAAATATTGCTTCTTGTATAGGATGTCCATAGGTGCTGCTGCTTGAAAGTAGAGTTCTGCCTTTAAAAGGAGACAGGAGAAGTACTTGCTCAGAAATTGCTTTCATTTTTTAATGTAGTTGTCTGTAGCTTGTCTAACTCTCTGTAGTTAAATACATGATATTATTTTTTTAAGGAATGCTTCAACCGAAGTCTTTCTGCTGCACAGAAGTTGGGACATATGGGGACTGCAACAAGAAAAATACATGTATTAGCCAGGACATCCTACTTTGGAGGAAAATAAAATCTTTCACTACATAACAGTCTTGAAAATGTTTAAGAAGTGAAATGCCTATGATTACAATTACAGAATTACCCCTTACTTGTATTTTATTTTTAATTAGAGAACTTAGCTGGGAATGCTAACCGTTTACAACTGAAGTCTTTATGTTGGAAAAAGTGAGGTTGTGACACAAAAGTTTGTTTTCTTAAATGTTACTTAATATTTTTCTCGTTAAAGTTCTGTTTTATTGGTTTAATGGTGATTGACTTTTTGATTTGAGTATCTGCCTCTCTTCTAAAAGTTGATTAAAAGTTGATTAATTTTTTTAATCCATTTTTTATAGTCCATTTGCTTTAAATGAAATAATACTGTTGTGCTGCTGTTTTGCTAAATCTGATTCTAAGGATTCATTTACTTAGTTCTACAGCACTGGTGTAATTATTTTGATGCACTTACCTGGGAAAGTGATCACATTCTGTCTGGAAAAACAAAAGCTGATGTTTATGATAAGAGGACCAAAGCAGCATCCTAATTTTATCCTATGTTAATTTCCCAATGAACCAAGTCACATGAGATGTTTTGGAATAATGTAACATTAAGTAACTGATCATTACAGTCATTTTAAAGGCAGATTGGCCTCCAAGATTACTAAGTAAAACTGTAATACAGCAATAGTTAAAGCAGTTGACTAAAGTGTATATCACTTCCCTTTTGATAGGCAAGATGTGTTTTTTTTTTTTCTTGGAGTACAAGTTCACTTGTAGTTTCAGCAACCCTTTCTTACAGACAAAAGGTGGTTAGGTTAAAGATATTTGGCAACGATGGAAACTTGTTCATTAAGTTCAGAAATTTACTTCTGTTGTTTATACTGAACTATTTTTTTTAATCCAAAAGTTCTATCTTTTTCATTAAGAAATAAAGGATGATTTCATTAAGAAATAAAGCCTTCTAACCAGTAAGTCAGGGAGTTCTGTGTTTCTCTAACATTCCTGTTTTTCCACACAGGTATACAAAATACTAGTAAAAAGAAGTCCAGAGGAAAGTTGGGTGGTTTTCAGGCGGTACACTGACTTCTCCAGGCTCAACGATAAGGTGAGAAGTATACTCTGGTAAATTCTCAGCCAGTTTACCTCACTCTTACTACTCATTTCATTTTCTTTGTGGGTTCCTTTTTTCTTTGCTTGTTCAGTGCGCATAAAACGTATTGTCCTAATGGAAAACAGTAGCATGCGAATGTTATACATATGAATTAGCTATGTGTAGGGTAAAGAAGATACGCTTTTCATCTCAGACTGTTAGAGTGCTTCATATTTTACTCCTAATCAATCTGATGAAGGAACTTAACTCTCCATTCCCATGCTGAGGATGGAACTAATGAACTAGAAGCTCACATAATTTTGCAGGAACAATCCAAGAAATTATTTATTCTTCTCTAATGCAGCAAACTACACAGACTGGAGAAACTGAAGTTCTGTAAATACTGGAAGTCCTAATTATGTTGATCAGTCTTCTGCTGTTTCTAGCAGTTAATTGTAAAATAATTATATCAGATCTCAAAACCGAAGGTGTAGATTCTTGATGCCCCAGAACTCCTGTTTATCAACTCGAACAGTGTTCTTACAGTATTCATAATCAAAAGATGTTTGTCAAAAAAGCACAAAGTTTTTGCATTGGTGAATAATGTTCAGCAATTCCAGTTAGTGTTATGTCTATAGAGCATAAAAACAAAAGACTAAGTACGCTCATCTTCATTGCACTGTCAACTCCCAAGGATGAAATTTCATTGCATGTTTAACACGTTTCCTTCTATTACTTTCTTTCATGTTACAACCTGTAACTTTTATTCTATTTGGCCCATACTAATGAGGTTGTGGTTTACCATTTCTCTTACCTGGACCAGCATACGTAAGACCTTTCTTTTGAAATTTTAAATGTGGATTTGAACTTACCCACTCTGGGCTCTTGGTTTTACAATTTGGACATCTTGGTTTTTCTATTTGGACATCTTTTAAGCCACCTTTAGAACACGAGTGGAGTCTAAAACTACTGCTGCATATTGTTGAATACAGATTAGAGACTTCTTTCTGAAGAAATCTGTGTTTTAATTATCGTAAATGCCAATAGACATTAAGGTGGTGGTGTTCTGGAGATTTCAGTTTGAAGTCAAGTCGCATCACAGTGTGTATTTTAGTTAGCTAGATCATATATAGGCCAAGAACTGCCTTGTCTTTTAGCATGCCTATCAGCAGATGGCAAAATTAAACCACCACAGATATTCATTTTAGGAGGATATTTAGATTTTACAAGCGTAGTCTTTATTCTTTGTGGTCAGATCTTTAAAGAGTGATTTCCAGCATAATTTTTCGGTAGGAAGATTTCTGTTGAAAAGGAACTTTCGGATTTTTTCCTCTGTACCACTGGCTGAAATTTATTCACCTTTAAATACACATCTGGACATTTTTGTTTCCAATTCTTTACAAGTTTCAGAATTATTGTACACTTTAGATCAAGCACAGTCACTTAGGAGCTGAAGAGTGAAGTATATGTGTGTCACTGGTTCAGAAGACATGACAGAATACTTGTAACAGCTTGTTGATTGTACTCTAAAGGCAAATAGATACGAAATTGCATTCATGTGTACTTCAAGGATTTTCTATACCCTCTCTCCTACAAATCAATGATAAACATTTGTAATACATTCTTAGAATTTTTTTTCCCTAACATCTTTTTTTGAGGTTGATAGCAAATTATTAATTCCCTGAGGTTATATTTGAAGTGTGGCATTAAATGTCAGCTGAATGAGTAATTAATCACTGCGAATCATGGTTTGAACTGCTAACTGAAGGAAATGACTGTTCAGGAAGACGAGGTAAAAAAGAGAGCAGTTCATCAGTTCATCTTGTGTGTGTTGTGCATATGCTTATTCTGAGCTCAAACTAAACCAAGTGATGCATTTCTGCAGTGACTAGAAATGGGGAGAAGGTGAGAATAGGGATGTGTGTAGTTAAAGTTAAAAGCTGAATGAATGCAACTCAGCTGACTAAAAGAAGCAGCTACTAAACTTAGGGCATTGTTTACTCTGATCTCTTAGAGAAATCGGAAAGTAAAATAGCATCCTAGAAAGAGTTTTGGCCTTCTGCTCATTTCTGAAATGCTTTTAGTACACAGCAACTAATAGAGTGAGAGCTCAAAGCCATTAAGTGTCCTTTTACGAATGAAACAGAAGTTTTAAAACTTTCTGAGAACTTACTTTAGTAATAACAAAAAATAATCAGTCTGAGTGCTGAACATAATAGATATGGAGAGACTAGGAGCAAATACTAAAATTTGGCAGTATGAGTACGTTTTGTCTCTTAAGAACACCTAGTGGGTTAGAAAAGGATGTGGAAGGTACTCTTCTGTGCCAAAACTTAGTGGGGAAAAATTGCATCATAAATTTCTCTGCCTGCAGAGCTGCTGAGCTAAGAATAAACCAAGAAGTCAAGTAATTTTCTCTGAGATACTGCCTCATGTGACACGAGTGAGCTGTCACATGATGACGTGGGGGAACGATGTCTAGAAAAATACTGAATTACAGGCAAGCAACTACCAACAGCAAAACTTGTCTGACCTATGGATTTTCCTGATGCATCCAAATAGTGTTCGAGAAAGAATGCCTCAGGACAGTGCTGTTGAAAGTCGGTGTGCTGACAGCTGCTAGCTTTCTCATGCTGTATTCATTCACAGATGGAGTGATCTGTGGATAGACATAACTTTTTGCTTAGGAATAAATGATGTGATCTACACAACTGGACAAATGAAGTTATTAAGCAGAAATCCATCTGCTTGAAAAAATTTCCAGGAAGTGAAAGTTGATCTAAAATTAAGATAAGATAGGAAGTCCTTTTGTTATTGTTTTTGAGTTATGTGCAATATTTTGTTAGTTAAAGAGAGGTGATAGAGCTTAAAAGGTACTTACATGTACAGTATTAATGGTAACTTGGTAAGAGATAAAGGAACTTTCAATGACCAAAGATCAACTTAAAACTATAAATTCTGATAGCATTCATTAAGTGAAGAGGAAAGCTTCAAGATTTAAATGCATAAATAAGGAGCAAGGCTTTGACAAACCATTCTATAAATTAGAAACTAGAGGAAACTAGTAGTTATAATGGGCTTCAAATTGAAAATGCAGTATTTGTGAACCAAAAATATCCTTCAGGTACTATGAGATGGTACTTACATGTGCAAGTGTAACAAACTAATGTGATTATTCCTTTAAACTGTAGAGAGAGGTTGTAGCTGTAATACAGTATTGCTTTTTAGCTGAGCTACCCTGTAGGTTTTTCCACCAGTACCTGAAAATTAAAATATAAAGCTTGTTGTCAGAAAGTTAATTCCTGCATTGAAATAATTTTTGAGAGGCCACTGAAGAATTATCTTGTGGCTACTGAAACGTGAAGTGCTGAGCTGTTTTCAAGGCAGATTCTGCAATTCCTATCACCAGAACATCTGTATGAATGTATTTGATGCATATACCAGTATATCTGGCAGAAATATGCTTGTTCCTGTCTTCACAAAAAGATTAAATTATTTCCTTTAGTTGAAGGAAAGTTAGTTTTGTGAAAACCTGTTTGCTTTTTCTTTTTATTATAACTCCTATTTGTGTTTTTGTGTCTCAAGCATCTCTTCTAAGAAAAGGCAGCTTGAAATTGCTTTCGGTTAAAGCTTTAATGTTTATGATCTTAATGTGTATTATAAAAATAGATAAAATGGTGTCCCTGGGCAGGTCAATCATGATATAATTTTCAGCATTCATTCATTTGTGTTTCATTCTTCAATTCACATAAAATATTGTCTTTCCTACAATGAGCATACGTCATCAATATTGAAGCAAGCAAAAAATTTTGCATGACACTAATAAGATTTGATCTGAATCCATGTATATGAAACTTCAGTATTTCTTACTGGAAGTATCCCATGTGCACATCATCGTTCATTCTTTTAGCCCTCAGAAAGGATGAGTTACAGACTCGTAGGTCTATAACAAGCTTTATATATTTTCTTTACATAGTACTTATTGTCCCTGTGTAGTTTAGAAGCACCATTGAAATGCTTACTCATCTGTTACTCCTTTCTTGTATAGTTCTTGTACTTTCACCATTTTAAATACATTAAATAAGAAAGTTTTTTTTTTTAATCTTATGTGGTAAATTTGAGAGGTTATTTGATTGCCAAAGGCAGTGCAGCATGTGATAAATGTATCCCCAACTTAAACTGTGTATAATTTGAGTTCACGTATTGTTGTAAGATGTACCTAGTGCTTGAAGACAGGAAGCACCTGTAATTCTGAGCAAAATCAATGCCTTCATCAGATTTGGTATTTCATCAAGATTTTTTTCACGGTTTTCTTCGTCTTTAACTTGGATTTCAGCTCAAAGATATGTTTCCTGGCTTTCGGTTGGCCCTTCCTCCAAAGCGATGGTTCAAGGATAATTATAATCCTGATTTCCTGGAAGACAGACAGTTGGGACTACAAGCATTCCTCCAGAACATCGTAGCTCACAAAGATATTGCAAACTGGTACGTCGTTAGAATTTGCCTGTGGATTTGAGATTTTTTGCATTCAGATTTCTCAGGGATGCTAGCAGCATATCTTTGAGCAACAAAGTAAAGAATTTTGTTAACGTTTTTGTTGTGTATTTGGTCATTGTGTGAATTATATGGTGCCCTATTAATCACATTTTAACCATAAGCAGAAGAGGGGAATTGCACATGATTAACTGAGAACTAGATTGAGAAGGACATCAGTTCCTTAGGAGGAAAAAAAACAAAAAACAAAAGCTATTACTATTTCTGTTACACGATGTAGCAGATTTCTGTCAACTGTCACTCTAAGGGCAGAATTTTCTTTTTGATAAATGAAAGGAAGAAACACATAGAAAAGCAAGGTCAAAGCATGTTCTGGATGTATTGCAAAGCTCTAAATGAGAATGGATATCTTCTTAGAGAAGCAAAACATTTTCAGTGATCTTAAGTTCTGTTCACTTCTGGCTTTAAGTTTCTTGAATTCCTTATATTAAATGGTGAGTCTACAGCTTTCCAGATGTTTCCTAAGCAATATAGAAAGACAACGTTCTGCCAGCAGCAGTAGTGAGAACAAAAAATGGATATGGCCTTCTTATAAATAGACTGTAATTAAATGTTTTTTGCAGATTTATTCTTCTGAATATTTCCTTTTTTGTGCACAAGCATTACTGCATGTTCTTTTAATTCTACACTTCAAAATAAAATTACTAGAGAAATGTAGAAATGAAATATTTTTAAGTGTCTGAATGGAATTAATTGATCAAGGATGAAGATGCTTGAGAGAAATAATGAGTAGAAGTGTTTCCATATAATGAATTCCTCTGCATTAGCTATATGAGTTCATTCAGCACAACTTTCATCTTTATGAAAAGAACAATTCAACCATCAAAAAATGGATTTGAGCATCATGTTGGAAAAGAGTCATTTCAACCAGGCAGATTAAGTTATTTGGACAGAAAAAGAAGTCTCTTCCTTGTAAAAGTACTTTATATGGCTGAATAACTTCATTTGGTTTGCAGTTATTTTTCTATCCATTTAACAAATTTAATGACTTGTTACCATCTATCACTTTTTTTTGCTAGTTGAAGTGATAATGCTAGTTTTAGTTGTCAAATATTTTTATTTGTGTGGAAGAGACAGTTGTAAGAGTATAAATTTTGTCCATGCACCATGGATTTATATAACATAGTGGGCTCAAAAAAGGAAAGCTTTACAACCTCTATCACGAAGATTAAGTGGAGAAAGGAATGGATCATTGTCATAGGAGAAATTTTTCAGTTTAGTATAAAGGCTGATGATGTGAAAGTGAGTGTGGGTATAGGAATTCTTAGATGGGAGGAAGTGACAGGAAATTAGTTTGCATCTTTTGGCTATTTTTTTTTTTTTTTTTTGCCTTCGTTGAAGTAGGAGATTATTTAAGGATTTGTAAGTAGTGAGTGCAGGAACAGAATTGCTAATAAATTGCTTAGTTATTAATTGGGATATAATATCATGAGGGTATATATTCTGTGAAGATTTTGGGGAAAAAAAAGTGTCCTAAATGGAATTCTTCTGGTTAAAAACTTTTGTATTTGTGCAGCTTTTTCAGTTTTGCTTTAGTTGAGGTCCCTTGGTAACGCATACAAGTGAGATTCAAAATAATGAGAGTAATGTAAGGATATGTGTTTGCATCCTTAAAGAAATACTGCCCTTACATTTGTAAGTATTGTTTTGTACTTTAAGTAATGCACTCTATTTTATTTGCTTAAGCATTGCAGTGAGAGAATTTCTTTGTCTGGATGACCCTCCAGGTCCTTTTGACAGTCTAGAAGAGAGCAGGGTAAGTACCTTATTATATTTGAAAAAAACAGTCTGATCACTGATCATTAGCGACCACTAAAACACTGCTGATCTTTGACTGCTATACTTAATCCCTACACAACGATACAATCTCTTCCTTTTTTCACTTAGGAGCAGTGGATGAATTTATTTTTGAAGGCCACTGCTATTGTAGTCCAGTTCCGAATATAAGGAGAGATTTTTTGACGATTTACTCAACACATTGTCACAATACATACAGCATAAACTTCAAGCTTAGCTGTAAAATGTTTTTACTATGACATGTAATGAAGAGTGTAATTGTGACTGCTAAAAATAGAGCTCTTGCAGATAACTGAGTAGTGTCAGGTTGTAAGATCACAGCTTTTCAGTATGCTTGTGAGCACAGTGTGCAGCAAACGCAGTATGCTGCAGTCTGTTTTAGTTCCCTGTGTATTTCACAGGCATGCTTAGCTATATCAAGTGTGTCTAGAACTTTTAGTTTTGGTTTTCTTACTTTGTAATGTAAAAATATAGAATCATAGAATCTAAGGTTGGAAAAGACCTCCAAGGTGATCTAATCCAACTGCCTGCCTGTCACCAATGTTGCCCACTAAACCATGTCCCTTAGTACAGTGTGTAAATGTTTCTTGAACACTTCCAGGGACGGTGACTTGGTCCCCTCTGTGGGCAACCCATCCCAGCACCTGAGCACTCTTTTGGAGAAGTTTTTCCTAATATCCAACCTGTTTAGGAATTATATGTGCATTATTATTTCTGCAGAAATTGTGAATGTTAATGTAGAGAACTGAGAGGGGATCTGATAAATGTTCATAAATATCTATAGGGAGGTGGGAGGCAAATGGATGAGGCCAGGCTCTTCTCAGTGGTGTGTAATGATAGGACAAGGAGTAGTGACCTAAAACTTGGACGTAGGAAGTTCCATAGTAACATGCAGAATAACTTTACAGTAAGTGTGGTGGAGCACTGGATCAGCTTCCCTAGAGAGGTTGTGGAGCCTTCTCCTTCTATGGAGATATTCAAAACTCACCTGTACACCTATCTGTGCTACCCATTGTAGGTACCTGCTGTAGCAGGGGGGTTGGACTCGCTCTCTTGAGGTCCCTTTCAACCCCTGCAATTCTGTGATACAGTAATGAAGTGTCAGGGATATTCTTCTACCATAGCAATTTTAGCAAAACATTTAAATAGCTGTGCTGCTATATTTTTGTTTATTAACAGTTTCAGTAAATGTTTTGGATATATCTGTCATAAAATGCTGGTCTCTCTGGGGTTAGAACATCTTATTAAGAAACATTTGGAGTTGGAAAGAACCTCTTGAGATCATGTAGTCCAAGCACGGTACCTCTCCCATTAGAACCTCATTAGGCCTTTTCAGAGGTATAAATTCTAATAGCTATCCTATTATTATTATTATCCTATCCTATCCACAATTCTAATAGCTGTTCTATAATTAACTGTACTATATGCTTCAATCACAAAAGTTTAGGTAAAATATTCACTAAAGCAGTATTTCTTTTTCCTCATAGCCTTGGTAGTAGTTTCCACAGGTCCTTCTCCAGATGTATTTGTTTCATGATCTAGTGAAGAAGAAATCTGTCTTTCAGCTGGCCTAGTCGTGTTGTCTTTTGAGAGGTTGCAAAGAATACCCACTTAGTAGTTCCCCAGTAGGTCTGCCTCAGTTTTAGATCACCTTTCTGCTATTATGACGTTCTTTGAAATACGTTGATGTTCACTTTATTCAGTTGTGAGCGGTGAGTTTCTTCCTTCAGGCAGCTGATACATAGATTATAGCTAGAAATGAGGGTTGTTGTGTTGTTGTTTTTTAAAGTTGAGCTTTGTGTTTTCATTTTCATGGACCAAAGTGTTCACAGCACCTGTAGAATATTTTGAGTGTCCTTCTGTGAAACCAGGCAGCAAATCTGTCATCCAAGAACATTTGCTACCTGTCAATAAAACAAATTAAAACTCATTGTAAAAAAAAAAAAAAAAAGCCATTAGAAATGGCTGTTGGATTCAATAACACTGCACTTGTTTTGTGTAATTATGTTGTTGTATAATTAAGAAGACTGTATTCTTTAATGTTTGAAGTCTGTTGTAAAATTTTAGCAATGCAGCGTTCTTAACCGAGCTCGTATAAAATGTTCATATTCAGTGAATTCCATGAGCCAGTGGTTAGTTGGGTATGGTGTAATCCAAGATAGCCTCCTAAATGGGTGTTCTTAGCAAAAATGTGTAAATTATTAAATCAGCATTGTGCATCACTGTTGGTAAGCTTGCTTTTACCAGTAATTGACCAACGGGCTCTGTGCCAACGCTGGGTCACTTTCTGCAGTCAGTGATGATTGTGTTGGATGTTAGCTCTCTGTGCTGAGCCTTGAGATTGCTCACTGTCAAACTCATCAGGGTGTGCTGTGTACACGTGTTCTCCTCAGGGTTAAGGAGTAACGTAAAATACATTTTGTCAGTGAATAGTTACTGCTCTCAGCATTTCCTTAGACTTCCTCAAAAATGTTTCTGTTGGTCGTAGGATTTTCTCAATTTCTGTACTTGTACCAGCTATTTGGTGCCTAACTGTAACTTTGTCTTTATCTTGGATGTGGGAGAGCATTGACTTCTCGTGACTATTCCTGGTATCTTTAATACTTAGATGCAGGCAACTGACTTCAAAGTCCTGCAAAAGCAAAGCTTATGTGAAAGGCAAAGGGAATTGGGGATTTTACTTCGTGTTTCATGTAGGCACACAGGCTCAATTATAGGAACTGAGAGTCAGAATAGAGTAACCTCTTACAGCTTTTATGTTGTTGTGTCACAGAGGATACAGTGAAACATGTGCTTTGCAGTTTGATACAATAAAATCACAGCTCAAAGCCATGTTTAATATTAAACCCAAAACTAATTATTTTTTTATACATAGCTCTTAATGGTAATCGATACAAAGAAAGGCAGATATAATTCTGCTATGGTTTGAGATTTCTTAAAAGAAGAATCAATAAAGAAATTCTGCTGAAGTTAAACTGATGTCCTTAAATCTCTCTTAGGCTTTCTGTGAAACTCTGGAGGAAACAAATTACCGTCTCCAAAAAGAACTGCTTGAAAAACAGAGAGAGGTGGAATCACTGAAGAAATTACTAAGTGAAAAACAACTTCATATAGACGCTATTGAAAGAAGAATTAGGTACGTAGAAATTATAGGATTTGTAGGTGTTTCTTGATGTGAAAGCATTCCTGCTAGGTAGTTTAGAAGAACTGTGTTCCTGGAAACTGGTTTCCCACAGCTGCACACAAGGCAGTATTTTCAGTAATCTTTCTCTGACTAAAAGCTGTCATTTCATACAGATAACTGAGAAAATGTTGACCCATGCTATCCTTTTAAAGTCGCTGTGTTTATGTTTCTTAATCCTTGAAATCTTGTAAAGATAAGGTAAAGGTTCTCTTCTGCCTTTGAAATGGCAGATACGTGAAATGCCACAGTGGAGATGAGAGCAGTGGAAGAATTGCTTTGAGTTATAAAATTCCTCCTGCACTCAAAGCTTTGACACAGCATCAAGATCAAGTGATTATGTCTATATTAATTTCTAACTTTCTTCTGAACTGCCCGGAATGTTGCTGCAGATGGCTTTTAAATGCCACTGAAGATTGCCCCCTAAATCTAAAGAAAAAAAACTGATTGAGTCTCATAGGAAGCCTTAGTGGTGATCCTCTGTTACATTTTGCAACAGGTGGAGGGGAGTTAGTATTCAGCATCTTGCTAGGCTGACTGAATCAGTCTTTGTGGAGCTTCCTTAGGAAAGGAATACATCTCCGTGGACCCTTAAGAAACTACATTTTTGAATGCATATTTTGAGCACTAGATTCTGAAAAGATATTTAAGTGGTATTGCTGTGGTTTGTTGAGAATTCTGACCCAAATACTATATTCAGTTTGTAATACTACTCCTGAAGGCAATTAACTGTGTTTGGAAGATGCCTTTCCTGTTTGTCAAGAAAATTACGACTTACTACTGGCATAAATGCTGAAGTAACTAATGAAAATTAAGTAACTTGTATTTGGCTGAAACAGCATGGTAAGAAATTCTGTATGGACTAAAACTAAAATCAGAAGGCATGAGTAAAAGTACTTCAGTGCTTTCCCTAAAGACAGATTTTGTTTTGTTTTTAACACGGATATACCCTGCCTGTTTTCAGGGTGCTGTAAGGCTTCTGAAAGTCAGCTAAGTTGTAGCTGTAATCTTCACTGAAAGTAACTCCTGTGCTTTTTAGTTGTAAAGTTACCAAGTCAAGTAGTGACTTTAAGAAATGCTGTTTGCTGATTGGGAATGATGTGTGATGTTGCTTGTGCCTCATTGAAGTGGAATTTTGATCTAATAGACCAAGAACAATTAATTGTTTTCTTTCTTTGCACTCTCAAAGCCAGGTACCTAAAATGTCTGTGGAGCAGGAGGTGAACAATTGCATAAAATATTAGACCTGTAGGCCTTTACGTACCATGTGGTGTTTGACTGAGGATAGGCCAGTAATCCATTGGATTAGATGAGTAATGCTGGGGTACTATTTAAAAATCCATGCTAAAGCTATGGAAACAGCAGTAATTAAGGGAACTTTGAAAAGAGGTGAATATCTTCAATACAAAATCATTTGCAAGCCTTTCCAGTTCAAGTGACAGATTTCAGCCCTTTGGAAACAAGTGTTGTTTCTGTGGGTAATTTCTCACAACCATATCTTGATTTTTTTTAACCAGGCTAGTTAGACCATGATTTTGCTTTGCTGTAAGGAAAGAAGTTACTACCTGTCTCCTTAATGGAAAATGTATTGCTTTGATTAACTTGCATCTAGCAGTTTACAGTGATCCTTCTGCCATTGAAGCAAGATGGATGTGGCCTAGATCATCTGCTTCTAATTTCTTATCTAAAGTTATAATCACTACTCAAGGACTTGGATTATTTTATACAGCTACTAAATTGAGATTCAGCAAGAGGTCTCAACTTAACTGTTTCAATAGCTATCCAGTGCAAGCCCTACATCTTTGTAGTGATAAAATATGGAGCATTTTATGATTGAGATTGATACGTTCCTAGGAACTGGTAAGTTTAAAATGAAACAAACAGCTTTTCCCTGATAAATATTTAGAAAGGTTGATGATGCTTCATTCTTATTTGTTGTAGGGATTTATCTTCAGGAAAAATGATTCGTCAGATGTCAGGAGAAGAAAGTGAGTGCAGTGGTGAGGTGGAGTCTTCTGCAGTAGAAGCAGACCAGGGTACTCTGGGTGAGGACAGCTGGTAAATACTATTATTTTACTTTAAGGAAATTAAAAATAGATTAAGTATGTTTTCAGATGTTTGGTCTCACATGAATTCTGCACAGCTGAGGAATTCAGTGTTTTATTGCACTTCCCATGTTTCATAAAGGCCCTCAGGACAGCTCATTTTAGATCCTGAGTAAGTGATAAGCTAGACGAGCTTTGTAAACGTTTGGTGGTTTGTGGGCATAACGTGACTACGGAGAATCATATTGGTTTCCATTTGACAAAGCGTATTGATCTGTTATTGCAGCTCGGATAAAGAGAACCATCATGCGGCGTGCTGGAGTGGCTCTGTGCCTGAAAATTCTGTACCAGAAATTGAAGTTGCTGAAGTAGCATATACTGCTGATGAAGAGGAATAGATCAGTAGCAGCTATCTAGGAAAAGTTCCAGTTTGGGACGTACTGTGTGGGTAGGGGCATACAGTAACTGTAAGGAACTTACAGCCAAGAGCAAGAATGCACATACTGAATGTTTACATAAATCCTTACAAATCGTTGACATAAGAAATATACCCCGTGCTGCTTTCATTTCAGTTTTTATTTAGCCTTTATATATTTAATATATTTAAAGTCTAAGAAGGGCTAAGATCAGCTAAAATTTAGGTAGCACACATACCCGATCTGGCTGACTTTCCTAGCAGAGTGACAGCAACCTTAAATCCCCAAACACATTCAACTTGTTAAATGTGACACAGGTTACAGTGTCGCATCAATATGTTGCCGCTGACGTGACACGTTTGATGTGTTCATCAGTTTGGTATTTGTGTTTTCCTATCCTTACAGCCATAAATTGATGGACAATGAAGTAAAAATCATTTAATAAGCGTGTAGCATATGTTGGTTTTTAATTCTGAAGTTGAAGAATATTTGTCTGGAAATTTTAATGCAATGCAATAGGAAAATGTACAGTACCAAGAGAGAAATACTTATGAAACAATTGTAACTTTTTTTATAAATATGTTAAAAAAAAAAAGTGGTCATTTTTGCTGAAGGAAACTAAGATGAGACCCCCAAAACACTGTGCATTTCCATCCCAAGATGGCATGCTATGAGACTTTTAGTTGGATAATGCTGCTTTTAAAACCTGGGATACCTTTGCTCCGTTACCCGTGTAACAATAAAATCAGCAGTTGGCCTTTTACTTGGAACACTACCTCTTATCACCTTGCTAACGCGTTCATGTTTGCTTAAAAATATTTCAGATTATATGGAGATAACTGAAAGACTGTAAAGAAGCCATATGTTTTCCTGCACAATTCATAACTAGATTGAATCTAGTTGCAATGTATTTTTGTTTCAATGTGTTGTACATGTGGGAATATTGCTACCTATGTTCTGTAGCCTATTTCTCAAAACCTATTGAGACAGGAGATGCACTTTATAACTAAGACTCCACTGTGCCAAGTTCAGTTGGCTAATGGGTTGAGAAAGGAGTCACAGGGAGAGGATTATGCAGTGCCTTTTTGTATTTTACGTGTTCATTACTGCAGAATTTTGTTACAGTGCTCTGGGTCGGCTTTGTGGAATATTTGATACAGCTCGTTTCTGTTCTTCACTTATTTACTGAAAGTGCCTTGTTTTATTCTGCTTTTCCAATAGGAAGAATGCTGTTTTGTTTTAATATGTTTTTCCCCCTATACCGCCCACATCGTTGTTTAATGTCGTTAATATGCGGTGTCTTTGTGCTGGAGTTTTCAAAGGGAGCTTTGTACTTCAGGCTGTGCATACAATGACCTTTATGCAGGACTGTATCAACCTTCCTGGTGGAATAAAACTATGGTTAAAACACCTGTCTTCTCTTTTCCATTGTAGAAGAAAGTGTTCAGTGCCTTGCCTGGCAAAAGGATAAAAATGCTGCTAGAAAGAGACTAACAACTTCCTTCAGGTTTTCAGCTTTTGGTCTGACCTCTGTTTACCTAAAAACAAATGAGAATGTTGTAATAACACACCAGAATCCTTAGAGTTGAAAGGAACCTCTGAGGACTATCTCATCCAGCTGCACTGCAGTTAACAGGGACACCACAGCTCGCCCAGTGTGCTTGGGGCCTTGTCCAGCCTGGCCTTGAAAGTCTCCAGAGATGGAGCATCAACCACATCTCAGGGCAGCCTGTTCCAGTGCCTCACCACTTTCACTGTAAAAGAACTTTTCCTTATGTCCAACCTAAATCTGCCTTCCCTGAGCTTGAAGCCATTTCCTCTTGTTTCATTACCACAGACCCCGCGAAAGAGTCTGTCCCCTTCTTGCCTTTAGATGCTGACAGGTTGCTGTCAGGTCACTTTGCAGCCTCCTCTTCTCCAGGCTGAACAGCCCCAGCTCTCTCAGCCTGCTCTCATAGGAGAGCTGTTCTGTTCCATGGATCGTTTTTGTGGCCCCTCTGTGGACGTGCTCCAACAGCTCCACGCCTCTGCTGCACTGAGGACTCTGCATCTGGATACAGTGCTCCAGGTGAGGCCTCACAGCACTCCTTTGGACGACTAAAACACACAAGGAGCTGATCTTTGTAATAGTCTACCTGAATCCTGGCAGGCATTTGTTGAACAATGGAGTTATGTCACCTTACTGAAAATACGTGTTGCTTTTTGTCAGATGTCACTGACATATTCGAGATGATGGAGCTGTGTATGCTCAGTGGCAGCTTCTAACTAGAGGTATTTCAGAAGCTCTGAGAAGGCTCTTGAATCATCTACACTAGGAAGTGCTGAAGCACTGTGAATTTTGTTGCTCTCTCCTCCAAGCTTACAAGGCGTCCTGCTGCCCCAAAACATCTACTGTCACGTGAGCAGATGTTTTTGCCTAGTTGGAAGATGAAGCTGCTTCTCATCTCAGGTAAGCAGAGTGGTTTTGTTGAGCTTTATCTGCCATAGTATTCTGAAAATAATTGTCCAAGAAGTTCAGCCAGTGATGTACACGTGCCTTTTTAGTTTGTTTCTCTCAGATTTCATATGCTGTACCCAGCTGAATCTTACTGACCATTCATTTTTTTAATGTTGCTACCTAAATGTAATAACCCTGTGAGATTTTTTTGTTCTTCCAAGGTGCTTGCACACTTCTCACGCTACTCCTGCTTTTGATTTCTGTGTTCCTAAACTAATTCACGTGCTGACTGTTGAGTCGAGAATGAGTCCCTGTAAAACTCCTACTTTCCCACTGTTCCCATTAGCTACTGGTAATAATAGTCCCATTGAATGTGCTTAAGGAAGGAAGCTGCACCAGACAGCTGTGGGAGGGGGCAGCCTACACAGTCTGTTCTGCACTGTGCTGCTGTCCTCATCTTCCTGTGCTAGGCATCTTGTTGTTGCCTTGGGGCTTCAGAGTTGCAGAGGAAAGGTATGTGGACAGCTAGTGTTTGGTGGATATGCCTACCCAAAAACACATCTACAATAAACCACAGCCTAATTTTTCTATCTGTATCTTCTTTTCCTGATGTAGGGATGTAGCTGTGAAGCAATAGGGATTACTCTGCCAGATATCCCTCACTTCTAGCACTAGAACCAATAACAAAGGAAGCCTCTGTAGAAGTTTTACAGGTTTTTGTTTTCCCATGTTCAGCAAACCAATAAAAGGGAAAGAATTCTGAAGACTTCACCTCTGAAGTTGCTGCTGTTTTAGTTGTGGGTTTTGTGGTCTGTAATTTTTGATTTTTGTGGTTCAGTGGTGGCCTTTGTTGTTGTTTTATGAATGTCACAATGGAAATTAATAGTCCACAGTCATGAACCACCAAGGAAAGGAGGAATGCTGTAGGACACACTCCCTTCAGAGGGTTGTGATGGGCGGTGCAGAGTCCATTTGGAGGCCTGTACTTAGTGGTGTTCCTCAGGGGTTGGTGCTGGGTCTGGTCCTGTGCAACATCTTCACCAATGACCTTGATGAGGGGATAGAGTCCACCCTCGGCAAGTTTGCTGATGATACAAAG
>VXAB01012921.1:85593-188217 GCA_013399175.1 Odontophorus gujanensis
GCCTGGACGCCTACCTGTGCAACCTGGGCTAGGGAGCTGCTTTGGCAGGCGGTTGGACTCCATGATCTCTGGAGGTCTCTTACAACCCCTACAATTCTGTGACTCATGGAGTACCAGGTGGGGAAGGTGTCTTTCTTCCTAGCATTCTTTTCTGTATTTCAGTTGAATCTTGGCCACATTCAGAGTGCACTCAGACCCAGCATTCACAACTAGATATGTATTTTTCCTGTAAAACATAGAATGTGCCTTCAGGGGTACCAGGGCAGCTGAACTGCACCCTCACAGCCGTTTCTTAGTTTGAACATTGAGAACAGGATCCCTGTGGTTCCCTTACAGCATCAGAGATTCAGCCCCACAGCACAGAAGCCATCAGTGTGGATTTCACTTGCCAGTGAGTGCTGAGGCTCATCTGAAGAGAGCACTGACCTAATGAATGGGATTCTGGGTCATCTCCCAACACTGGCCAAGACTCATCTATATTAAGGAAAGTTGGTGGGTTCTGGACAACGCTTTGTTAAATCTTTGGCGGCAGGCAGTATTTTCACCTGTTCTGTGGTGTTTAGTACAGTCCTTGTGGAGACCTTTACCCCTTTTATCCTTTTTAAGAGCTCTGTGGGGATCTTCAGTGCTTGCTGTGTTCTGCTGAGCTCTCCTCTGACTCAAGAGTCATCAAAGTGTCTGTTTTAGGAGTCATCCTAAAAAGGATTTTATCCCCACTTTGTATCTGAGAGAGAGGTATTGCATTACCTCTGCTTTGAAAATGAGGAAGAAAGTGATTATATGATTCACCTTAATTGCACGGAAGCCACTTGGTCTAGTCCTAATGTCACTGCTGATCCCACAGACTTGTCAGCAGGTTAAAATAGGATGCTTCTTGGATCCAGTGTGTCTTCTTTCTGCGTACAGGAACTGTGTGTTGTCTTGGTTGTCCTCACTGGGTTTCAAATGAATCTAAATATCCCTGCTGGTAAGTTAGCTTGTTCTAGATGCTCTGATATCATTTTCTACCAGCTTCATCTGAAACTGCTGAGACACTTGCAACAATGTGGTGGAGACAAAAAGCCTCTGCTCTCTGCCCCCACAGATTAGTGCTGTTCATCTAGAAGAGACCACAGCTGCCGCAGTTGTTCTGTGGGAGCGCTGAGGATGGCCATGACATGCTATGCTGCCTGGTGCTCAATTTGCAATTAAAACAGATTCATCAAGTATTGCTCATCCGGCAAGTGCCTAAGTAAACAACAAAATACAGCTTAGGAAGCGGTTGTGATATGTGTGGATGTGTGGGGTAGGACGAGGGGAAATGGCCACAAACTGAAGCATAGGAAGTTCTGCACAAATGTGCATGGGGACAACTTCACAGTGCAGTGACGGAGCACTGGCACAGGCTGCACAGAGAGGTGGTGGAGTCTCCTTCTCTGGAGATGTTCCAGACCCACCTGGACGCCTACCTGTGCAACCTGGGCTAGGGAGCTGCTTTGGCAGGGGGCTGGACTCATTGACCTCTAGAGGTCCTTTCAAACCCCTACGATTCTGTGACTTCAGGTGTTGCTGCTGCTGGTGTGTGCAAGTAGGGCCCAGGCAGGGAAACTTTGCGTGCAGACCATTCCTCTGTCATTTCACCCACCAGTCAGATCTGACTTAAAGAAGCTACTGAAAATGCAAGGTGAGAGTGCTGCAAAAATGGACGTGCAAACTAGCATGCCATGAGGGAGTATCAAGTAATGAAAAAACTAAGTTCAACCGCACTGTTAGTGAATGAGAGGAAGATGATGTGTGCAAATGACTGCTTTTACCTTGGGCTTTTGGCATGCTGCAGTTCCTGCTGGCATCCCCTGTGTGATACGGGGGTGTTTCAGTTCTGCATCTCTCATCCCATGACAAGGCCCACAGCCCTCACTTCCCAGATGATAAGAGATGGAGGAGGCTCGTGACATTCCAAAAGTCAGAGTGCGAGATCTCTCAACAAAAGGACTCTGTTCTGCTCTGGTGAAGCAGATGCTGCCTCAGATTTCAGTTTACTCAGACAAATATGTGCCCACACAGCTTCTCCATTGGCATAAACTCACATCTTAACTGCTTATTACTTTCTCCCACCTTCTTCCGTTGCCTTCTAAGTGATAGAAAGCCCTTTGTGTATCTGGTGCAGCATAAGATCCGCGGTCAGGCTAATGCTATTAGAAACCTTTTCTACAATGCCTTGGCCTGCAGTGTGGGATATCCTTCCCCAGGAAGCTCACGCAGTTAGGCATATTTTTTTCCTGGCAGAGCTTTTGAGGCACTGGGAGCTGAAGTTTTTAACCCATAATGTGTGAGGTGATCTCTGCTCTGCACATTCAGCTGTTCATTTAGAAAGTTTCTATTGCAGCCACTAACAACACTCCATTTAACCTGTGCATCTGTACGTGGTTTCCTTAGTGGTTTTTTTTTCTTGTTTGTTTGTTTTATGGGAAACAGCTGAGGCATTCTTTGCAGCACTGGAACGGAGCGTAGATGCAACGGCACTGAGGAAGGGCTGGGTGCTTCATAGGGTGCTGCCCCCTAGTGCAACCTCATGGGCAGCGGACACATTTTCTGCCGTAGCTAAGGCAGCACAGCAGCCTTTCGCTGCCGAGGATGAAGGGATTCTTCTCTCCAGCTCTCACTGACGCAGTATAAAAAGCACGTGAGCAACACACACTGAAATAATCAAAGCATTATGCGTATGATTCTTTCCTTCGTGTTGTTGTTAATTCCCCTATTACGGTTTCCTCTTTCCAGACGGTAATTTCTGGAATGTTATCATCCCTCAGGAGGAGCGTAGTGTCCTACATCGGCTGCTCCAGTACAGCTGAGTTAGGGCACGCGAGCTGCTCCAGGGCAGGGCTTCCCGGCAGCCCTCCTCTCCGCTCGGAGCATTAGGCGGCACTGAGCTCCGCCTGCAGGCGCTGACCGTTACCTCAGGCAGAAGCCCTCACAGTCACCAAGCGCAGTCCGCTGTCCTAACGGCAGCATAAGAAGCACAGGTGAGCTTTTTCCCGCCAGGAAAGTACGGCACCAAAATGTTTATTTACAAGACATGTATATATTAACTCCTCTTTTCCTTAATCAGTATATTTGTGAAGCTATCCAGGTTTAAAACATCCAGGCCCGTTAAGAAAGCATTCTTCAAATAAATAACCAGGAAACAGAGTCAGCGGTGGTACACTGTCAACTCCCACAGTCCTCTTGTAAAACACGTTCAGGGTAATAGAGTGTGCTTACAGTGACACGCTGACACTATTCACTCTTGCCTGCTACCGTGCTAAACAAACAGCATCTCAGCCTCTTTCTTCCAAAAAAGAAAGAGCCATTTGTCACAGCTGCATCTGAACTTACACAGGAAAATGCCACCCCCTGGGCTGAATTAAATCCCCAGAGCCCATTTCCTTTTGAAGAAAACCAGTCCTCTACAGCCCCCAGGTACCCACAACAACACGCACTCCACCTCGGGGCCTATACACTGTATTTTGATTTGTGTACACAACTATTGTACTTCTGAGTATAGGCACTACAACTCTATGACACTTCATTAGTGTTTCATTTCCTACAGAGAGTTCAAAATGCCTTTCTAAATTTGAGGAAGTGCTTTAATTTTTGTTTGTTTTAAAACAAAAGTGGAATATTTCCAGTCTTTCCCCTCTACTCCCAACAGAGAACATTTCCTGGTACCTCCGAGTTCTGGAATAGAATTGCAAACTTTTTCCCCCATTGTCACTTTACCTGAAGTGATGGGTCAGTTCTCTTTCATAGACCCAAACCAAAAGCAATTCTGCTGCAGAGAATGAAACACGGGCATTTCACATGTTAGTAAATTTGGGGTTTTGTTCCAAGAACACCATGTGCAAGGTTCCGAGTGTGTCAGAATGCCACATGCAAAACACACACTAGCCTGTGCTTTACCTAAAATCCCATAGTGCAGAGCCCGTTGTAGGCCACTAAAGCAAAGGACAGGCAAAGGCTTGCAGGTAAGCAATTACTGTCCTGCTGCTATACATCTACAGAAAGCAACTCTCCCACTATTCCCCAGGTGGTTCAATCATCACAAAATTACCTCAATTTGAAAAGAAGAAACAAATATCATCGTGACTGCGCTTCCACTTCCCCAGGAACTCCACAGTGGTTTATTATTTCCTTGTGAATTACAGCAAGCTGCTACCATGGAGCTTCAGTATTCTTAAATAATTTTCTTGTGCAAGCCAGCATTTTTAATTTGTTTTGTATTTTTATCTCTACGTATGCAGTGCATTCACACTCAGTGGCATTTGTTCCTTACACTAAGAAGCTGGCAGCTGGACAATAACGCTTCGACTTTTTACAAGTAGTTTAGAATCAGCATGTAAAGAGGGTTAAAAAGGCATTTTGAATACCACCCACCAATATTGCTTCTGTTCAGGAACTGTACAAAAATTACTTTGGAACTGTAGAATTAAAAAGTGCATTATTAATTCCTGTGAGGATGGGTATTTTCAACCAAAGTAAAGACTCATCCCAGAAAGCCACAGTGGATTGAAAGTCAGGAGGGCTAACTCTCTTCTGGCTTTCTGATAGGATTAGTGCTCAGCAGGGAACTAGACAATCTTGGACACTGTTATTTCCCCCAGTCACAGGGGGGCTGCTATTTAGCTGTGTTGGAAATAGTTAAAAACATTATTCGAGTTGGCCATACAGATGTGCGCAGGATATTCTTGCTGCCACTTGCCATAGTTCAAACAAAACTAAAAGATCTACAGAAGAGCCTTCTCTTAGTATCTAGGACACCACAATGTGCTCCAGGCACTCCAGGTAAGTCTCCAAGCCGAAAAAAAGGCTACTAGCTCTTGGGCTCAAAGGAACTCACTGGTACCACATATAAAGCTGTTCCACTAACAGTCTGAACCACACAACCCTCTAGGATGGGGCTTCCATTAATTATGTTTCTCATTGCAATACTGCATCCAGCTGCGTGCACAAGTAAGGCATTGAGGTCTCTCAGAACATCAGGACATAACCTAATTAAAACTGATACTGAGACCAAAACGTTTCTGGCCTAGGCTGAAATGAACGTTGAGTTTGGAGGCTTCGGCAATTATTGTTTTCTGTTTGCTTGGTTTAAAACTCATTTTGTAATATGGAAATCACACTATTCTTAGCAAGATTCGCCATTTCTAAGAAGTGTATGAAATAAAACCACGCTAAATTGGAAGTTTATAACAGTATTACAGCTCTTAACGTCTGTATTCTAACAGTCCCTGTTGGGAAAGGACCGTGCTCTTAGGAAGCCCAGGCTGCAAGCTGCTTCATATCGTCTTCATCCTCCACTCTCTTCCTGGTTGAGACTGCACAGAGAAAGAGATAAACAATAATCAGTAACTGATAATAGCGGTCAGAACCACATTATTTGTGAACATCATGATTTCTTTTTAGTTTTAAGATCTTGGTCGCTTTACTGAGGAGCAAGGTAAACACATAACAGTGATGAAACTGATGGCTTTGGCTCTGTACAACACTGCTTAGTGGCAACTACAGACACTGGTGTGTTATCAACACTGTTTTTCTCCTAGAACCAAAACAAAGCATCATAGCAGGCACTCCAAAGAAAACAATTCCATCCCAGCTGAAACTAAGACAGAGACACAACAACATTAGCTCACATACAACCCCACTATGAACAATACAGGTCTCATTTACCTCCTACTGAAAGATTGCCACAGAAAATATATTTAACCCCAAAAAGCTCTCACAATGAGTGAGCAAACACTGCAACACTATCTGCTCTCTAACCTCCATTAGCAGGCACAAATGATCTGTCACCAGCTGGCTGTGCTACCTTTCCAAATACTGCTGAAGGGTTCTGCGTGCACATGTCCAGCCTCCAAATGGAATCACCACATTTTAATGAGAGTTATTACTTATCAAAAAGGAGAAAGAAATTCCTAAACATGCTTTGCTCGAGTAATATCTGTGGCTACCTGCTTAACTGCTCTAGTCACAGCAGTAGCAATACTCAGCTCATCTTCCACACTCACTTTCTCACATATATATATATATATTTTTTAAGCCCAAATCTCCTATCCTGTCTTCACACTAACAAATTTTAACCTCCTATAAATAGTCTTCATTCAGTGACCTGCAAACTGCACACCCTAATGCCCAGGTTCAGCAACTGTTCTCCCGAGAAATGTGCTCTGTGTGTGTCATGATTTGCACTACTGGGTGTGCACCAGCCCTGTGTGTTTGTTCTAGTGCAGCCAGTCAGCTCCTGCTGTGCTGCTGGGAGCTACCATCACAGGAGAGATCTTCAGTACCACTCTGAGGACTCAAGCTGGGAGAAGGACACAGAAAACCAACAGTCCAGTTCCTACTCTGCAGGTGCCACTGGCCTACTGTTCAGCAGTGTATTTCTTTCTAGCTGTTCCTCCATTTATATAAGGAGGTGAGACCACAGTCCCAGTTGGAGTACCTTAAATTGTTTCTCATGGATTTAAGTGTCACTTGCCAAATCACACAAAGAATCTTCAGAATGAGCTGATCTAGGCAACCAGTTCTGCAGTGTCCACCACACAGCTCATGTCATGAGTGCTATCCTTGCCACTGAGTATCTACTCTCTTTTTACTAGCAGCAGTACAAAGCAAGTCTTACAGCTCATAGAGAACAGAGACACAGTGAAAGATATAGTTAACAGTTGTCTGCCTCTGGCTTAATTCAAAACAAACACAGCATAACTACAGAAAAACAATATTATTGCTTAATGTTGCAGGGAAAGAAACAAAAAGAATGACAATGATTCTTTAAATTTGTTCATCTTGCTACCTCCTGCCTTTCTAATTACAGTATCAGTGGCAAATACCTAACCACTAACCTAAAAAGATGAATTTTTGTGATGCAAACATTTTGTATCTAGGTCAGACTCTAATTAAAAGAGACTGATAACTGCCATAAGAAAAAATCTTCCCATTCTCTGATGATTTCACTATATTTCAGTAGGAGATGCACCAGGATACATGGAAGGTCAAGTTTCCTGAATTTACTTCCTCAAATCCGTTGATTTTGTTCCTAAAAGCTCTCATAAGTCAAACTAGAACTGCTTTTTCTAATAAACTATGCAAAAATAGATAAGGAATCTGTAACTTAAGAAATAAAAACAGAGTTAAATACATATCTGTGATTCTCTCTTCCTCCTCTCCTACACACAGCAGGACTTAATCATGGGAAACTTAAAATGGCAAGCAAGCAGTTTACCAGGGTGAGAAGGTAGCGATGTGGATGGGACGCTTGGCAGTCTGACATCTTGCATTCTCTTGTTCATTTCTTCTTGCTCCAATTCTTCTAATTCTGCCATCAACTCATCCTAAATTCAAGGAAAACATTAACAAATTCATTGTCCTGACAGTGGTCCCAGCCAAGGGCACTTTTAACCACAGTCAAGCAAAGTATTACTGAAATAACAGTTTATGCTTGATAAACAAATATGATAAAGTAGTGTACTGCAAGTACAATTTTCACTACCTGTGATCAGTAACAATAAACCATCGCTGCAAGTTTAAATAACGGTGATGAAAGTTAGAAACTGGTCAAAGGATAAAATTAGAAAGAAAAATACCAGTGTACTACTCATGACAAAAAGGCAAACAGAGAGAAAAAAGTCCAAATGCCTTCATCAGATTTGTTCCAAATCTAGAGTCTGTACATTTTAACCAGATTCTCATTTTAATGTGCATCTTTTCACATTTTAAAAACCAAAGAGTTTCCACTGTTTATAAGGCAGACTGTCATTAATTGTTGTGCTTCTGCCCCTTTATGCTAAGCCCAGGATTACATGTGATTCCAAAGCAGCACTAGAATGAGAGTTGCTCTCTTGAGTCTTGTTACTCACTCTTGACGCACATAACACCATTGGGCTTTTAGCTACAGAAGTCAATTTGGACAGATAGTCTCATCTACAAGTATAATATTAAAGACTTCACACTTCTTAAAAAGCCAAAGATTTATTCCTTGGATTCTACTCGGGTATGGCAGGATCTTGTTTTACATTCTTCCTCATACATACACTGTGATCCCAGGGAAAAATAACCCTTATGTTTACGTGTCTATTTTGAGTAGCACAAATTACATGATTCAGTGGTAGGCATGCGAAGAAGAAATCCAAGTGCATGGTCAAAATGTCCTTCAAATGAAAAGAAAAAATTAAATCTCCTCCTCTAATATGAAACACCTGAAAACCTAGTGATTAAGCCACTGATTCTAGTACTCTTAAGCTGAAGTAGCACACAAACTAGATCTCCCAGTGACTGGACAAGTACTGTAAACATTAGGCTCCTATGCAAAAGCAGGTGGTGGTACAATGATGTCCCACGTGACTGACAGTGGCTTATTTTGCCAAAACAGGAAACACCCATTAATTCTGACCAGGATCTCTTAGGAAGATTCGGGTCAATTTGCACTATGCCTAATGTATCTAGACCTCTAAAAGTTAAGCACTGATGAAAAATTAGTGATGCTGTATAGCTGTGTGGGATGACAATATGTTTTCTAGATGACTGGACTCCAGTTTGTGTCAGCCAAATCCCATTCCTTACACCAACATTAATTAATGATTTAGACTCAAAGTGGAAAAATAGGAAAGCAGATAATGGAGAGAAAAAAAAATGCAAAGAATCACTACTATTTTCAAGAACTCATGGAAAAGATAACCTCCGAATGAAAAGGTAAAAAGAAATGAATTAAGCAAATATGATACAGCGTGTTTTTTTTCTGTTGTCCATTTGGGTACATAGGAATTTATTAATTAATTGGAAGGGTGGGAATTGCTCGATTCTTTAAGAGATTATTCAAATGATTCCTAGAGCTTGGTCATTCTAACACAAAGTAGTACAGTTAGTTTGACTTCGTATTTTAACTCAGTCTGACCTCCAGCTCTACTTCCCACAGACCAAGCAAAGTATACTCAACCTCTAAGCAGTAAGGACCTCCTTAGACACACAAAGTCAAGCCTAACTACTGGATGAAAGCCACTGCAACAAAGTTTCAGAAGGTCCTGAAAGGTGCCTAAGAAAAGAAAGCTCTGGAAGAGAATCCTCACTGCCTGAGACAGGAATTACTTTATATTCTTTTCTACTTTTGCAGAAAATCGAGAAAATAATGTAAGGACCAGCATGTTTGAGCACCAAAACAATACTATGCCTTAACATGTGGCCCATATACGCAGAATTTGGCAACAGCAGCCTGTTCAGGGTGCAGAGATAGCAAAATGCACTTTGTTAAATGGATGTCTGTTTGGAGCACAACAAATTATACCTTTCAGTATCCATTTAGAGCAGTAATTACATGCTTTAGTGACCTTCTGCTTCCACGGTGCAACTGGGAACACTCCTATTGAAAATAGCAACTATGGCACTAGACTTGATACTTCCTTTTTATTAGTTTACATTCTTATGTTTCTTATTTCTATAAAGATAAAAGTAAACGTAAGACGTCATACATAGAATAACCTAAGAACCATGAAACTTGACATCTTTTGAGAAATAAAACTCTGGAACAAACCACTGTACCACAAAACAAATATGGAGTGATTTGAGAGCCAAAATTCAGTTTTTACTAAAATACCAACCTCATCAAACTCATCACCAAATGCAGCTCTGCTTGAGATAGCTTCTGAAATTTCCTGAGCAACATCTTGCTGTTCAGTGATATCTTGCATCAAGTCATCGATTTTGTTCAAGTCCCTGGCAAAATAACAGGGAACAGTTTTTAGAGATACGTTATTCAAACTGTGCAGAAGGCACTCAGAAACACCTAAAGATACCCTAGTTTACTTCTATTTAAAGAGAAGAACCGTTATGGTTTTATGATTTTTGTTGTATTATTGATATTCCACATCATAACATCATGTGGTGTATTGGGAGTTACAGAGTTAATGCTCCAGCTTCATGGATCATCAATAGTTTCAGGTATATCTGCTTCAGAAGAGAAGAAAAACTACATTCCCCAGAGGACTTTGCAGTATTTTTACGTGTTTACACTCAGAGGGAAAGATAAAAACTGTCTGCGGTCACGGGACACTCTCTTTCCTTTGGGATGGACTCAGCAGTGGGTGCTCACTGCCGTCTCACCTTCAGCGTTAGCGTAAGGCCTTCGGTTTATCGGACACTCTCTCTCTTGCTCATTTTATTTGATTTATTAGATTTAATTCCAATTATATTGTATTATATTGTGTTATTTTGTTTTCCGATATCTTATTTAGTAAATTAGTTTTCCTCCTCAGATCGTTGCCGCTGTTTTGTTTCTAGGCCCATCTCCCTTTTCCCTTTTCCCTTTCCCCCTTCCCCTTTCCTGGGGCGTGGGTCCCGCACACCAATCGTCACGGAACCGGGCCAAACCTGCCCGTAAACCATTGACAAGAACTCACATGGAGTAATTTCCCTTACTTAGACCTTAATGTTTCCTGTCAAGCTTTAGTGCATTTCACTCAGTCCAATTCCTTCCACTGTGGGATAACAACACAAGTCACTCTGCAGTAGCCCATGCTTCCCCTCTCTATGTTTCTCATACATCCATCAGCCAACAGCCACAATCACTGTGCAGACCACATCTCCTTCCTGAGGTCAGCATCTTTATAGATGGATCTTTTCTGATGTTAAGCATTCACCAGAACTCAGGGAAACATAGAAGTAGATCACACTTAAAAGTTTCCCATTATTGTTAACCTCATTATTGTTTCTGTTCCTGTTTAGTTTTGCCAGAACAACCTTCCTGATATAACTGTTTATTCAGGCAGGAGAACGCCTCACAATACAATATAGGACATATTAAAGTATTATACACACACATGCAAAATACCCTGTCTTCTCCTAACTAGTACTTTGAGTCATACAGTCCAGCTTACAAACTTTGAGGAAGAGCATCCACTTAGTTGAAGAAGCTAAGTTTTCCTCTGGAAAAATTGAGGGTAGCAGCAGGTCTCTGCTGCCAAGATGTGTTTACTAAAACAAAAAAGTGCCACCTGAATGTCTTTAGTTAGCTGAACTTCCATCTTAAGTTGCTGCTAAGAAAAGCTATTTTTTTTCTACCAAATATAACACAACAGGACCAACAGCATCCCTGACATTTAATGCTTGAAACAAAATAAAGTTAAAACTGGATGACTGGATACAACAGATCACAGCAAGGATACAGTTTAAAAGTCATTACCAAGCTCATTTTGAAAGCTATTAGAAGTGACTTACATATTTTCATGCACTTTTTTCATAGCTTGTGCAGCATAACCCATATTCTTGAGCACTTCTGTGTTCGTGTGTGAATTTTCCAGTGCCTCTCTCTGGAATTCAATGGTTGAGAGCGTCCCATCAATTTGACTCAGCTGCTTCTCGTATCTCTTTTTTCTCTTCAGTGCTTGTAGGGCAGCTGGAATGCAGAGAGGCACAGTACACTGTGTATTTTCATAGTGAGACACAAGGACAAGCAGTTCAGTAACAGTCTGACCAGGAGAAGTCACAGCTCTCACCCTCCTACCTTACTAGCAGAGAGGCAAACTTTGACCACACCAGATCAGCAGTCTGTTTATCACCAACATGCTGTTGCATGAACATGCTGGGAAGCCTCTTTTAGTTTAAATCCTTTCAGAACAGGCAAGAGCAGCTTCTTCCTCCACTAGAGAAGATCTTGAATTCCATCACGAGCACATGGGCAAAACAGGGAAGATAGGGATGAAAAAGAAAAACTTCAAAGAGAAATCAGAAAGTAGGAAATAAGAAAGAAAGAAGAGGTTGCAAAACCTAAGAAAAAACTAAGGAAGACAGCAAGAAGATCTGGCATAATGGCCACCTCTCCATCAGTGATGTTTTCAAAGTTTTGTCTCAGCAGCAGAAAGCATTGAGTGTAACGTTTCAATGACCTAACCTTAGGTCAGAGGGAGGATTCATGCTTTTCTGTCTTTCAGTTTTATCTTTTGTTCCTTGTAATCATCAAGGAACATACATTTGAAACTTATATCTTCTATATATTTTCAAGATTTAAGGCTTTTGTGGATGAGGCCACAGTTAAATCCAGCACCTCACTGTTATCTTTGTAAATCAGGGAGATTAGTGTTTTGTATTTGCTAAGTTGCAAGCAGCATACTTTGCCCAGAGTAAATCATTACCAGCATAAAAGCACGTGACAAGCAGAAAGAGAAAAGGGCTTTCACTCAGTTTCTGGGTGTGGAACACACAATCTTGCCACAAGCATTTCCTGACCACTATTCTACATGTGCCAGGCAATAAAAAAGCATACAAAAGAGCCTAAGCTCTGGACTTAAAACAAAAAATAACTTTAAAGAAAGAGACTATTGCTTTTTCAAAGCCAGTTATTAACAGTGTATTTTTTCCTGTTATATTTAATTTTTTAACCACTTTCAGAGTCAACATGCAACTGCAGTCCCCAGTCAGAGGATAACAGCAATTACTGTTGGTGTTCTGTTTAAATGACAGTCCATGTGTAAAAACAATGAACCTGGACATTGGGGTACCCAGTTCTCCAAATAAAGCAAGGATCCTCTAAAATATTCATTTACTGCTTTACTGACAAGTGCTTGAACTGACACGGTCAAAACTGCCATCATTATCTGCACAAGGATGGGCATTCACAGAGGATGTGAAATGCAGTGTCTTTGGAATCTACAGGGAAGTGTATGAGGGCAATCAAAATGGATAACTCAGTGTTCAAACTCAGCATTTACCCAGCTTTTGGGACACAGTGTGAAGCTTCGTAGTCCCAAGCATGAATACAGACTGGGCAACAAGTGGACTGAGTGCAGCCCTGCAGAGGAGGACATGGGGGTGGTGGGGGATGAAAAACTGGACGTGAGCCAGCAGAGCGTGCTTGCAGCACAGAAAGTCAACTGCTTCCTGGGCTGCAACACAAGAGGGGTGGCCAGCAGAGGGAGGGAAGTATTGTCCCCCTCCAGTCTGTCCTTGTGAGGTCCCCATCTGGAGTACCAGGTCAGGGCCTTCCATCCTAAAAAGGAGATGGAGCTTTTGGAGCAAGTCCAGGGGAGGACACGAGGATGATCAGAGGGCTGGAGCACCTCATTCATGAAGACAGACTGAGAGAGTTGGGGGTGTTCAGTCTGGAGAATAAAAGACTCTGGAGAGACCTTAAAGTGGTTTTTCAGTGACGTACAGAACAAAGCACTTGTTAGCAAATCCAGGTATAACATATTCCCACACCACACTGCATGATCTTCTCACTTTATTAAATGAATGCCTTTAGTTGTACACAGGTCTGTAATCACAGACCCCACAGACAAAATATGAACATTTTGTTGTTACTTTTAAGTGATTTTCCACTGTACATACAAGCATTTTAAAATCTGTGTACCAGCTCTTGTAAGAACAGTATTTAAATGCTTCATAGAAATGCTACTGCATAATAAACAGAAACATAATTCCTATTTTAAAAACATGAAAAATTGAGGAGAACATGAACTTACTTTACTGAAGGTCTAAGACTGACACTGAAAGAGAGCGTTGCCCACTTCCAAGATTTCAGAAAAGGAAAGACAGCCAGGTAGGATGAGTCTAAGGAGGGCCAGAGTCTGAGGAAGCAAGCGTAATACCAGTTTAACCAGGAAGAGGTTGAGGTCTTCACCGGGACAAAAATATTCTGTTTTACTCCAAAGAAGCAGATTCAACTCCTGCATTTCATAACAGAGTGGTTAGCAATTCCTTGTAGTTTGCCAACTTGTCCCACAAGCAGGACACAGTTCATTAAAAGCAGTGGTTCCCAGCCCTAATCTGAGATTTTATTCTATTTCCCAGTTTAGTGGCTGGAACAGCAATAGGCTGTTACATCAGTTTAGGTGTGCACACTGAGGAACTACTCTTATTTACACACAATTCTCCAGTATCACTGCTGAGCTTACGCTTAGTAAGGAGGAAGAGATGACCAATGTTGGCCACTTCTGGCAAAGGCAATAGTAATTCTGACCATGCTGAATATCCAAGTTTCTAAAGTAAAGAACAAAAATAGTGGCACAGTTGTGGCACTTTAAATATATATAGATTCATAGATGCATTAGGTTGGAAAGGACCTACAAGATCATCTAGTCCAACCATCCTCCTATCACCATCCCTACCCACTAAACTACTAAATCAAATCCCTTAGCACCTCATCTAAACGCTTCTTGAACAGCGCTAGGGATATATATATATATATCACCGTGCTTTCTCATTTTATCTATAAGCCCTCCACCAATTTCTGTCAGCACAGGAGTTGGTAATCTCATATTCTGAAGTAAGATTAATAACATTGTCTAATAAGCCTTAAAATTCCCAGGAGGAAACTGGTTATATCTTCAGAAGACATAACACCACCATGAAAACACTGGATCTCTTTCTTGTCTACCGTTCACAGAAACTCCATGTCTCCTAAGGGATTGATGGATTACAGAATCTGAGCTCAAGCTAGGGACACCCAGAAGAAATGCTGTTGAAGCCCTAAAAATCACACCACCTTAAGATCATTATCGGTACTCTTAATCTTAAAAACCTTGTGAAGGAAGCCACATACAATGTAAAGGAAGCCTCAGTTACAACTGTGGCAATAACTGAACTACAACAAGGCACTTGACTCATTATAACCACTCCAGCTGACAACAAGATACCTTGAATGTGACCAAAAAGTGAAGAGAACAGTGGCACAGAACAAAGAGACACTTCAAGGCTTCCTCCTCTCTCCCTGCCACAAACCTTCAGTTCCGACCTGTCACACACCTTTGCTACAGTGATGACAGCCCTGACCCCGCCAGCATGCAACTACCACATTGCTCCTCAGTTTCTGGTTACAAGTAGCTCATTGAAAAGGAATGCTACATGGCTACATGAACCCTGCCCAAATGTACTACACAGCGTAATTAACAGCATCCACTCATATAAGCCTACCTCTTATTCCAACCTTCTTTACAGGTTTTGTCCTCAGTAGTATTATATGGCTCTCTGGGTTGAGCTTTATTCCTATTCTGGATAGAGAAAAAGAAAAACAAAAGAGGAAAAAAAAAAAGAAGAAGAAGAAGAAAGAGGTATGGTTTCTTTCATCTCACTACTAACGTACTTCTTTTCATTCATCCTTATTTTAGGATCTGTGATAGACTCCAGGCAGAAACAAAGCTGCTTTCACAGGCAATATGCACTTCAAAAAAACCCTGTCCTTTTTAAATGGACAAAATAGGAATCAGACTTAGTATGTGTGTGGAGGTATGAGATAGGACAGGTGAATGAAGATTCAAAGGCATAGGGATTATTGTAAGAGCAAACAAGCAGAAACAATTAGGCAGCTTCTAAAGAATGGAGGACAAACGTTTCCCAAGACTACTCTGGAGAGATATTCTCTTGTGCTTTGTGCTTATTCATATATTCAGCACTGCTGATGAACTTGCTTTAAATAAATCAACCAAGAGTCCTGGTCATCATCTCATCAGTCAGCAGTGGAGGCAGTACCCCTCCATGTGCTAAGAGAATACCTGATATGAAGGTGGGAAGTTTCAGGCGAAGGAGCTTCTCTGTGGTGAGCAGTATTGGGTCTTAACACACAATCATAAAGGAACTGAGTGTTGTCATTGCTAACCTGGACATGATGAGCTGTAGAAGCACAAAGAAAACACAGCAGCTTGCATCTCTCCAGCACTAGCCCTATTTCTCAACTCGAGCCTCATCGATTCTGATACTTCAGATCACTTTCTGTCCTTTAAATTTTTCTACATGACCTCCAGGATATTGAAGATGAAGGGCTAATGTGCCGCTGGAGTCAGCGGCTGCACACTGGTTGAAACATCAAGAGACACTCAAGAAAATAAGGCAAGAGATATCAAAGAAATCCTGAGTTCTGATCTGATACAGTGAGACATTAAAAGGCAATGCTAGTTGTGCAAATAACTACCGTTCATCATGACATAACCACTCCAGGGGGAATTCCAGCACGCACTGCTGCTCAGAAAACCCTGTGGTAGTCTAGCTACAGTAAAATACTATTAGGTAACATGTCAAATGTATCATCCCCAAAGCACAGCTAATTTTGGATTAAATATGGGAACCGCAGAGACACACACTTTATGAAAGAAAAGCCAAATATATATAGGCAACACATCAGATCTATTTACATAGCTAATATGTTACAGCTTTAAGGCAAGTTAAATCTTCTGATGTCACATGAACCCATCCAAGACTCAGACTCATCTGAACTCATTAAGAATTGCTAGCCCTTAAATATGATCTCACTTGGGTCAGTAAAACTGACTCAGGCTCACAAGCCCAAAAATCAAATGAGATCATACTAATCTGTTGCATTGTCCATGCCTGCATAAATCCTGCTTCATCCCAAACACCCCTGTTTTAAGTTCCACAGGCTCCTCCACAGGCATAATGATGAAAAGTTACCCACCAGCTCCTTCTGAAATATTTGCTTTAACAAGGCATTGCAGATTGAAACCTTTATTCTCTCATTCACACGTTGTGTTTACACAGTGCTACAATAGTTGCAGTCTAGCACAGATTTCCTCTGTCATAGCACAGTGAGCACTAGTGTTGTTATACATTAATGAACAGTGATAAAAACTAGCACAAATGTCACATCAAACGAGAGATATTCCTGGGGAACTAAGCTTGCTCAGGTTGCCAAATTCAATCGTTTTGGTACAGCAAGGTGAGTTTCTCTCATTTTTCATGACTGTAGTTTCACCACCTACTTTTGGCTTTAGAGACATTTTTTGCATTAAAAAATTCCCTCTCACTACTTCTTGCCCTTCTTTCTCTTTACTGACCTTAACTGTGGGTCACTGAGCAAATGACAAGAAAGATAAAAAGGAATTCTTTTTAACCATGATCAATTCAACAATCCAGTTTGCAACATGACTCCTCATATACCTGAACAGATAAAACCAGGGGGATTGCACACTGAGTGCAGCAGAGGAAAAAAAAACACCTGAGAGAGAAGCTTCACAAGCCTAATGACACATGATTTAAGCATAAGGCAATGGTTTGACTAACAACTAAAACCCACATAAATCAGTCAGGTTGCAAAAGCAGATCCACCTTCTCCCAGTAACAAGTAATTGCTGTCTCTGTACCACCTTCTCCTTCCCAGGTGCCTGAGCTCTTCTGCAACTGTGGAGCCAGAGAAACTTAACCCAGCCTGGGTAAAAACAACCTAGCTGAAAAAAGTAAGACATTTTATAGCTGCTTTCTGGAACACACCCTTCCGGAAGCCCTGACAACAAAAGGATGGGAGTAGAGTAGGGCAGGAATGAGGCAGGAAACTGCAGTAATGCCAGCTTAAAGTGCAGGCTTGGCACGAAGTTCTACAGCAACACGTCTAGGTCTTGGTAGGAATTGCTACAGGCACAGGAATGAGACTGTTTCCTCATGACAGTCCCACGGCCCGTGCACAATGACCCAGCTCTGGGAGCTATCTGGTCGCTGCATCCCACAGTGGAAGTTTGCAGCTGGACCCCCTCCTCCCTGACCTTGCTTGCTGGGCCAGCACAATGACCCAGAGCCTACACAAGAGGCCCAGGGAGATGCTCCAGTAAAGTCAGGGTAGCCTGTAAGAACTCTGTAAGAATTCTGTAAGACATGTGGAACATGACAACTCCCAATGCAACACCCTTAAGAGCTCGCATGCCACAAATGGGCAGGTTTGGCCCCTGGGCTGGCCTTGCTCCCTCAGACCCTGCCTTAAAACCTGCCCAATTCCTATTGATGTTTTTTAATCCTAACTAAGTACTTCCTGTTAACAACTATTAGGTGCTAAAGTATTACAAACACATTAAGGGGATAACCAAAGCACTCCTCACAAGCTCTAAATTCTACAGCATTAGCTTTTTTAAATTATCCATCAACAGAAGGAGCAGGTGAAAGAACTACTCTTTTGTTACAACGTGAATCTCTGAATCAGAGCATTTTGCCTCTGTCTGGAAACATTTAAGAAAAAATAAGTCTTGGAGCAGACAATAAGGATTCCAGGTATCTTAAAGAAGTAATTACCTTGTTTCTCAAAAGCGTGTATGTCCCTGTGGTTCCAACCATTTGCTTCCCAGAGACGACAACACTGATGTAAGCAGGACCCTGACCTTATTTATTACCACCCACTGGACTACAGGCATGAAACCAGTTAAGAAAAAAACATCCTCTTACCAGTCCAACTTAACGACTCCACAATGCACCACACACAAATGGATACCAAAGTCACCACAGCGGCCTACTGCAGGAACCTGGCCATCTGAAGACCTGCAACCCACACAGGTCGCTGCCGAAAGGTGCAGCCGGGGTTCTCCCAGCCAGGGACGGGGCTCACCTCGCCTGTTCTTAGTGCCGTGCTGCCGCGCCAGCGCCAGCTCCCTCTCAATCCTGGTCTCCAGGTACTCCTGCTTCTTGCTGAGCATCTCCTCCGTCTCCCGCAGCCGGGCCAGGGCCTCCTGCGGCGAGGGTCCCCCACGGCCCTTAGAGGCCGCGGAGCCACCCCCCTTGAAGAACCTGGAGATCTTGCTCATCGCGGCGTCGGAAGGCTCTGCCCGGGCCGGGCCGCCCTAGAGCCGCAAGGGCACTTCCCGGGCCGCGGTACGGCACCTGGCAGCGCGGCGGGCCGGTCTCAACTCCCGCCCCCGGATCGCGCGTGCCCTCCAAACGGCCAGAAAAGCGCCGAGCTCCGCGGGCAGCACCGGCGTCCGCGGGCGGCGGCGGTGGGAGCGGCAGCGGGGAGGTTCCCGCCCGCCTGCCCGCCCGCTTTCTCCCGGAGGAACGCTCTTGCCGCGTTTCTCTGCCCTGCCCCTTGTTGCGCTGAGCGCTCACAGCCTGCTTTGCAGGAGTGTGGAAAGCACGGTCCCGCTCCGCAATAACTAGACATCGAAAGTTTAGGGATAGCTCTGCAGCTCGTGTTTCCCCCAGTCTGAGAATCGTAAAGGTTGGATCATCTAGTCCAACTGTCAATCCATCCACACCGAACACTAACCGTGTTTCTTAGTGCCACATCTCCACGCTTCTTGAACGCTGCCAGGGACAGCGAGCCCACCACCCCCTGGGCAGCCCGTTGTAGTGCATTACCATTCATTCTGAGAAGAATTTTTTCTGAATGTCAAAACTGAACCTATCCTGGCACAACTTGAGGTCATACCCCTCATCCTACCACTGTTACCTGGAAGAAGGTACCGACCCCACCCACCCACAACCTCCTTTCAGGCAGCTGTAAAGACAATATGTCTCCTCTGAGCCTCCTCTTCTTCAGACCAAATAACCCCAGTACCCTCAGCTGTCAGAACCACAGAGTCGTAGCAGTTGGAAGGGACCTCTGGAGATCATCCAGTCCAACCAACCCCTCTGCTAAAGCAAGTTCTCTATAGTAGGTTGCACGGGAAAGTGTTCATACAGGTCTTGAATATCTCTGCAGGAGACTCCACAACCCCTCCTCCGGCTGCCCGTTCCAGTGCTCTGTCACCCTGACAGAAACGAAGTTTTATATTCAGTTTGTATAGAACTTCCTGTATTCCAGTTCCTCCCCATTGCCCTACATTCTATTGCTGCTCTCCATCGAAATGAGTCCACTCTCATGGACCTGACTCCCACATTTTAGATACTTGTATGAAGTGATGAGATCCCCTCTCAGCCTTCTCCAGACTGAAATGTCTCAGGTCTCTCATACAGATGCTGTGTTGTCCTTCATGGGACACGCTCAATGACCTCAATGTCTTTGTCTTCCAGAGAGCCTCATACTGCAGGAGTGTTTCCAGAGGAACAGTCACCTCACTAACAATGCCAACCGGCCATGAACGTGCCAGAACCTGATGCATGATGTTGGTGACATGCAGGTGACACAGACTCCTCATAAATACTGGGTGCAGAAGTCAGTGGTGACACAAGCTCCGTGGTGGCGAGTGGCAGCTGTTAGTCATGCTCTGCTAGAGGACACTCGTGCATAAACACCCTGAGGCTCTCGGATGGCCTCACCTCAAGCACTGCATGCACGTTTGAGTGACACAACTCAAAAGAAAAAGCAGAGCAAAACACTTGCCCCACCCCCCGGCAGCAGCAGGTGGATAGCCCGGCTCCTCCAGCAGCCCGACTGCGCCTGCGCGCTGCGGTCTGTCCGTCCCCCTTCCGCCTGTGGCCGTGCGCGAAGAAAATGGCGGAGCTGTCGTTGGGACAGCACTGTGGGGTGCCGGACTGCCGCCAGCTGGGTGAGCAGCGGGGCTGCAAGGCGCTGTGGGGTGGGAGCGCCCTGGCAGGACCTCCTCTGTTGTTGTTCTGTTTTTCCGCTCCTCCCCTGTCGTTGATGTGGATGGGAAGGTAACCAGGAGGAGACAGCGGATCTCAATCCCCCCGAGAGCGGGCGTTGGCTGCGCGCCAACGAATGAATGAAGTGTTCAGTGTAAGCGATATGTGCGTTTGTCTGATGGCTGGTGAAGTGCTTCAGTGTCAAAGGTTGATACTAGGGGGGAAGGAAAAATAAAAAACACCATTACTTTAGAAATAGAAAGCCAACCATGCTCTTAAACTGAAAACAAATTTCCCTTTCTTTCAGATTTTCTCCCCTTTGTATGTGATGGCTGTTCAGGTGTTTTTTGGTAAGTTTTCCTGTAAATATAGCAGTTTAGACCTAAATGTTTTATGAATGCGCAGTAACTCAAGCTAGATATGTTCAGTAAAAAAAAAAAAAGTAAAAAATGTTTTTTTCTTGGCCCATTCTCCCAAGCAGCTGTTGTAGAGGTATTAAGTCAGAGGG
Organism: Odontophorus gujanensis; assembly: GCA_013399175.1. Taxonomy (NCBI): domain Eukaryota; kingdom Metazoa; phylum Chordata; class Aves; order Galliformes; family Odontophoridae; genus Odontophorus; species Odontophorus gujanensis. The sequence continues at coordinate 106,334 of VXAB01012921.1, forward strand.
AGTGTCTCTAGGATGTGGTTGGAAGGCTCAAAGATTAGGCCTTGGTTTGTACTGATGGTGGTATTTGTTTTATGTAGAAAATATATATATTTATTTCTTCCAGGGTTTCAAATCAGAGTAGAGAAATGATTCGCTGTCTTAAGTTGAGGGGAGATCTAAAAATTTCACTTTAAAACTGCAGATACCTTCAAGGGGTTTCTGGTGTTGTCTTTGGTGATCCAAAATCCATTAAAGCAAACAAATTCCAGTTGCTTTGAGCTGAATTTTTAAGCATGCTAATGATCTTACTGCCTTGGAATGCTTCATTAACATAAGTCCTGAGAGATAAATAACTTGTGGTTTAACTTGTCAGGCAGCTAAGCATCACACAGTCATTCGCTCCTTAGAATAAATTTTGAGAATTTTAGTTGAAGTGATGCTATGATAAAACTTGTCAGATTCCTCTTAAAAGAATTCAGTGTTTTTATGTGCAGTTTTCTTCTTTTGGAATGATGGTAATGTGATACTTCTTTTGCCACTGAGTCTTCAGCACAGAAGCCGGGATGCTCATAGGTGTTCTGAGGTAATCTAATAATATATGACTACCTTAAAGTTCTATGCACTGAACTAACTATTTTCAGATTAGACATACGTTATTAGTATGTAACGATGAATTATTAAACTGAGAGAGCTTGGTAACCTTAAAAAATGAGTGTACTCTTTGTGTTTCAGAATTAAGTGTGATTAGGAGGATGGTTCTTTTTCTAACAGCTGAATTAATGAAAAATAAAAGAGAATTGCTGAACTAGTTTTTCCTATAGAATGGAGCAGGCACAGTCCTTTTGAGTAACCAGGCTGATGACTTGTCTGTAGTATGTTCATTTACACAGAATATTTTGTACTAATGCTTAGGTGAACATAAGAAACAATTCTGCAAAACCAGATGAGCACCGATCTTACGTGTGTTCATATAAGGACTGCCATGTGAAGGAACTTTTGCCAGTTTTATGTCCCTACTGTGAAAAATATTTTTGCCTGAGGTGAGTGGAACAGGGTGTTCAAACATAAACGCTTGTTAATTAGAGCATAGGGGATAAATTAATGCAAGTTTTTATCTCTGTTATTTATAGACATCGACATCAATCAGATCATGAGTGTGAGAAATTGGACGCACCAAAACCTCGAATGGCTGCCACTCAGCAGCTAGTTAAAGATATTGTAGGCAAGTACAGTGGAATGTATATACTACAGTTTTCTTCAGAAGGCTTGTGACCTTCTTTTAATGGTCTAGGCTTGACTGAAAGAAAGGATGGGAGTATCTTGCCTTCAGGAGGACATGTAAGGGGTTGACAAGTAAGGCTCATAGTGTAGAGATAGAATACAAACTTATTTCAAGATATGTTCATGAGAAATTTGACTCATACTAACAGGAATAATACTGTTCTCAGATTCTAAGAAAAGTGAAGAAGTAAAAAGCAAAAAACGTAAAGGAGCAAGGAACAGTGAAACAGCAGCAAAAGTGGCATTAATGAAACTGAAAATGCATGCATGTGGTGACAAGTCCTTGCCTCAGGTAAGTCATGCTTGCTTTCAGTAAATGACTTCTCTAAGGAAGGAATGCATTTTCTAAATTTCTTGTTCTTCTATTTCCCTCAGTTTGTTTTTGGATTTAATTCTCCAAGTCATTCACACACACATTTCAGTCTGGCATTCAAAAGCTGTTGCACTGATCCTGTGTGTTTTGTAAGGGGTCTGTTTAGAGTTTATAGCAGTCAGGTCCTTTATAACAGAGTTGTGTTGAGCACACCAAGTTTAGGCCTCTGATATTGGATTTATAATAGTGAAAACATTCTATCTGATAATTTTGTTGTTAGCTGTGTTTAATTGTTGTTTTTAAAACAATTGCAGCCATTCAATTACTGAGTCCTATGGATTTATTTTTCTCTACTTTGTCTTGCTTAAAATTAGCTAATTCTGCTCGTAGGAGAAGATCTATTACAAAGACCTACTTGTTATGCTCCTCGTAGATAGTGCTACTTTAAGAAGTATTTGCTGAAGAGAGAATGATTAATTTCAGATATTATGGAACATAATTTTAAGTAGTCTGCCATCAGTACTTATAAGAAAATTTTTAAAGTGGCCTCCTATTTCAAAGCAAGTAAGGTCTAGCAAATTTAACACGAATTACTGTTTGCTAGTTTCTCTTGTTATTAATTTTCTTATTTGGATATTAATTCTCTAACCATCTAGAATAGCGATAATTTTAAGACTGATAAATAAACTTCAGAATCTCTCTGTATTTAATTGGCCTCCTAGATTCCTTATAGATATTTTTTACTCCTCTCTACTGCCCAGCTTGTTCTGGTTTGACAGACTTTTCTAATGTGAAGTTTCTCAAATGCTCCTTAAGCATATTAATTCTCTCATCACTGCATAGCGAAGTTGTATGTGTTCAGAGCTTGACCGAATCTGACTTGATACTGCCTGATGATTCACTGTGGTTAGGCTCAGCTTTCATTATGCCTTGCTTTGAGAATGGTTTGTACCATGTGACCCCAGAGGTCCTTCCTGACCTCTTAAAATCAGGAAAAAAAAGGGACTATCTTAGAATACCTTTTCTCTCTTGATAAGCCAGAGATCAGCTTTCTGCAGATAATTGCTTCTTTTGGGTACTACTTTTAAGACTGGGCAGCTCAAAACAGGAGGGCCATGTGGCAGTATAGTGTTAGTTATTGTGTCCTTGATTGACTGATATTCTCTTAGATATGGCACAGAAATTCCAAGAGGAATATTCCACAGTTAGGGATACAGCAGCAGAATGAGCAGCTTTGTGAATTATGTTGCAGTGAGCTGTGGGAGACTGCCTCATCATCCTTAGAACTGGAGGAGGAAGTGGAGGAAGGTGCTAGGACACTGTTAGAAGCTTACATTGGTGTGTGTTTGTACTAAGATGGCTGTGTTAGCTGTTTCACAAGTTGTAGTCATTTACATTTTAGAAAGATTCAAGTCCTACTTCTATTTCCCCTTTGTAGTATTCCTGGGTGTTACACGTTTTTGTGTGAGGAAAATGGCACAGGTTGAAAATCATACTCAGATTCATGAATGAGCTGGGAGGAGGATCAATCTGTGTTGGTGTTTTTCCTAGGGAAGTCTTAAATAAATCCTTGGAAAAGAAGACCACTGTATTGTTTGACAGTGTCTGGCTTGGATTCATAAAGGACAGATTCAGCTGATGAATACATCAATGCATATGTCTGGAATAATATTTCGCTTTTCTAATTCTATTGTTTTATTTTTTTTATCTTTTATAAGTGCAACTCATTTTTATGTTTTTCTAGACGGAAAGAATTTACTTTCAAGTACTTTTACCAAAGGGCAATAAGGAGAAAAGCAAGCCTATGTTCTTCTGCAGTAAGTGGAGTATTGGCAGAGTAGTAGATTATGCAGCTTCCTTAGCAAGCCTTAAAAATGACAACAACAAATCAACAACCCAGGTAAATCGGTAATTATATATATATTTTTTTTTTACCCTTCCCTCCCTCTCTTCCTAGCTCCCCCCCTCTCTTTGCATCTTGGGCAAAGTTTGATATTAATTTGTGGGTTTTTTTCTTGTAGAAATTGAGGTTATGCCATACTGCCTCTGGAGAAGCCTTGCCATTTGAGCACACATTGGAAAAATGGCTCTCTGATGAAGATAATCCATTATTCAATGGTGGAAATGTAATTCTAGAGTATCTTGATAATGATGTTTTATTTATAGAGGATACAGAGTCATACTTAAGTTAGTAACTCATTGAAAACAAAACAATAAAATAAGATTTTCTGGAAATGTGGTGTTCAAACCAGGACCAGTTTCCTCTTCGCAGAACCATAGTATGGCTTGAGTTGGAAAGGACCTTAAAGATCATTTAGCTCCAAGCGTCCAGCTGTTGGCAAGGTGGAGACCCAGGGTAATTCATAGAATGGGGAGAGAATGGCTAGGAGTAAGAATGGCAGACTTTGGAGCAGAGATGTGTTTGAGAAATAAGTGGGATTATCTTTGTAGGAAAAAGCAGTTTGGTCTTCAGTGGCTGAATATTCTGAAAATCTGTGATTCACAATAGTGAAGTGCTATGCATGCATTTCTCCACTTCCCCCTGCCTCTTTCTGCAGCTGTCATCATCTCTGGCATAAAAGGAATAGTTCTCCTTTTCTCTTGCTGTTTCTTTTCCCTTTCCTCACACATCCCTTCACATGTCACCTGTAAGTGAAACATGGCTTACGTGACCATTTTACCACCCCCCAACATAAACCTATTTGAATGAGATGCATGCCAGAACTGCCTGCACACCTCCTCTTCAGGAGTTTATTTACTTAATAATAGTTTGGGGTCTTTTTTTTTTTTTCAGTGCATGTAACTGCAGGCAAAATAAAATAAGATTTACTGGAGCGAGGGAGAATGTAGACCAGGTGAAGCAGAAGTAAATATTTGGAGAGATCTCAGAGGTTTTGTAAGGAAGTTTGCTTTTACCAATTGCCAGTTAGTGCTCGGAGTTAGCAGCCTGTAAATGACAGTACAAATAGAGCAAGTCACGGTTCGTTAAAACTCCAAAAGTTTTTTGCATTCGCTTTCATCTTATTCCAAGACTGGGTCTGGGATAATGTGCAGAAGCTCATCCTGCTCCGTTTTCAGAAAATGAGAAGCAAAAACAAATGAAGATATCCTGATGGACAAATAGCTGCCCTGATCGTGGCGCTCCTATACAGACTCCAGAAGCAAAAGCAGAAACTTTCACTGAGCTTCAGTATCTTGAGTTAGAATTGCTCAGATGTTAGCTGTTAGAGTCTAGCTTATTGTTTGTTATTTCTCTGTGATAGTTTTAGAAAATGGATGAAGTTAAGGCTTGCAAATGTTTTACCTCTGAGGGTGCTGCAGGTTTCAGCTCCTTGCCTTGAGCTGCTTCATGCATAAAATCTCCTTTCATGTATTGATATAGAGCAAATGTTGAGAAAGCCTAAATTTACATCAAAAGCTCAACTTCGCTTGAGTATGTGACCTGTGAGCCAGCTGGGTGATGCCAAAGCAAACAAGAAATACTGTGTTGTGCTGAGAAAGCGGGCAGCCATCTCTCAAACTTATTTTTATCAGTTTCTCTTCACGTGTCTTTTAGAAAGAGAGAAAAGTATGTGCCCTGTGGTGTGTGATCTGCCTGGTCTGAAGGTGTTCACCCACGGATCTCTTACCTCTTATCACAACAAAAGTTGAACCACAGCCAATGTGTCTCTCTGAACTGGTGCTACACTTCTTAGTATAAGCTTGCAGAGAATTACGTGCAAAATAATCATGCAGAAATACATCTGTACATCTTTTAAGACTGTCAAATACTGCTTAAGTTCTCTACGATGCTGCCTGTGTACAAACAGGGAAAGATGAAGTATGGAAAGGTGCAGTGACTCAGCCTCCTGGCACCACTGGGAATGGGCACCACATCTTCATGGGTATAAAGGAAAAGGTGAAATCTGCCCTGCAGGAGCATGCAGCTGTGGGTTGGGATGCCACTGGGAGTGGGAGACAAGTTATGGTCATTCTAAGCCATAGAACACATTACAGCCCTTGTCCTCATTGTTTGCTGTAGATTAATATCTTACATACTAGATTAACTGTCATTTGTAAGCACAAGGTGGATCAGTGTTTTATCCTGATGAAGGATGAGAGCCAGACTTCAGAGAACAAGGCTGTCTTCAGGCAACCTCGCAAATAAAAGCGATGACTTTTGTTCCCCTCTGTGTCACTTTAATTATAGCAACCTCAAGAATGCAGCTTTTTATTTTCAAAGATCTGTCAGGATTGTATGGACTTTCCTAGAAATTTACTGTATGTTGAAAATCAGCCCGCTCGGGTTGCTGGTTTGCTATCACAGAATCATTTAATTGTAGGAGTTGGAAGGGACCACATCTAGTGTTATCTGAATTACCAGAATTGATGGGGGTAGGGGAAAGAGGGGAAGCGTGGAGGGAAAGGAGGCTGTTGCACAGCTGTTGAAAGCTTTTAGAGAAAAATCAAGATGTAACTTCTGACAGAACAGCACGCCGCCTGGCGGGCACTGCGCACCGCCACACCCTCCGTTGGGCGGGCAGCGCACACCCGTCAACGGACGCCAGTGCGCATGCGCGGCAGAACGGTGGTGTGGGGGCGTGGCTAGCGCCTCCTGGGCATGCGTGGTGCCGCCGGGGCAGAAGAGCGGCGCTCCGAGCAGCAGTGGCGGTTAACGGAGCTCCGGGCGGTGAGGTCAGGTGAGGCGACCCTCTCCTAAGTCGCCATGTCGCGATGCGCTGCTGCCCTCGCGGCTCTTTCCTCGTGCGGAGCAGCGGCTGCTCGCGGCGGGGCTGCTTTTCTACTCGGCTGGTCCGTTCGAGCTCCGGGTAGCTGGTGTTTAACTAGAGTTCAGGCGGACTTAGTGTTTGGATAGGTAACGCTTCTCCTTCACCGTGCCGTAGTACCGGGTGTCTGTGCGCTTAGCGGGACGTGGCTCGTGGCCTCTGCTACGCACACAGTGCTTTGCTTATATTATCTGACCGACCCGTTGCTCAGAGGGCTCTGCGATGAGTAGGTTAGGAACACAACTGAGCCACTGGCTTGTTGTGTTTTATTTATAAAAGAGGTTTGGCCATCTCTAGCTGTTAGGACCAGGACCTAGGTGGGGACCATTAGATCAGGTTTCTTAGACGGGGGATGGGTCATGGTGATGGCAAAGGGTTTTTTCTAAGGAGCACTTCTAAATCTAGAAGTATTTCAGATCTATTGTCTTGCTCATCACATCTCAGACAGAACCACTTGCATAGTGGTTCAGAACATAACTGTGGCATTGAATAAACGTGTGGCTTGCTGAAGGTGTGGCAGACATAGTGTAGGCTCTACCAGTTGATATTTCACATAGACATGTGTATGGAGTGGGGTATTGGTAGCTTGTGTTGTTTCCTAATGCTTAAGTGACTGTGGAATCTTGTATCTTTCTCATGTGGAACCAAAATCATTTCATATTCAAGTCTGGATCAGACCCCTGGAGCAAGGAGTGACAGAATAAACAACAAAGTAGAGGCTTGCGGTTTGTTCCTTTCTAATTTAAGACATTCATATTAATTTAAACCATATTTAAAACTAGAATAAGCTTTATGTCAACAGTCTTCTGGAGTAAATTATAGTGAAGACTCTACAGCTTTTAAATAAACAGGTCCTGAGCTGTACACTGCTCATTTGTAACCACACTACTGCTTTTCAGAGCCTTTATGTACTTTGAGGTCAGTGTCCAAATGTAGAATTGCATATATGCTTGTCTTTCTACACTGAAGATTTGTACTTGTTTATGTTTTTATGTTACGCTTTATTGATAGTCACAGAATGGGCGAATAATCTGGTAACTTCCACAAAGCATTTAATGAACTTGAAGGTATTCCTTCCTAAGTAAAAGGTAATACAGACTTCTCTATTCCAGTTAGGAGAAAGCACTGCAGTCTGAACAGGAGGAGTGAAAAATCAGAAATTATAAAAAGTAACCATAATCATTTATTGTGTCATCATATCCCTTTGGTAGGTTGTACGTCAAAGCAAACATGGCAGATCCTTGGCAAGAATGTATGGATTATGCAGTTACATTAGCAAGGAAAGCTGGGGAAGTAAGTATAAACCATTTGTAACTAATAACATTATTTACTGAAGCTAGTATGTATGTAGCTTTTGAAAGAGTGTTGGTGTTGGATAGCCTTCTGAGGAGTATTAAAAAAGGAATTAGCACAGTACTTAAATAACTCTGTTTCTAGATTGGAGTATCTTTCAGCTTGATTAATGTAATTAAACAACTTTGTATCTTTCTTGGAATGAGTATCTAATAAAAATCACAAAATATCTTTTCTTCCTTATATTTCATTTTAAAAGTATTTCTGAATAGTGGTAAACAATGGAAATCTGTATTTATTTCCCTTACATTTGTTTCCCTTAATTTTTGAACACCTGAAAACTGTTGACTGTCTTTCTTTGAACACTGTTAGTAAGGTTTACACAGTGACTTCTTGTTGGTGCACAGTACCGTATTCTTTTCTTTCTGAAGACTGCTTTACATCTGTAAATAAGAAATATTTCTTACAGCATCAGTACATTTAAGTGTTGTGATCTAAGATCTCTTGAAAAAGCTCATCTGTCTCAGCAGAGCCTTGTCGTAGGAGGTGTTAATGAAGGTTCATTTATTTGCATTAGTTCTGTTTGGTACATCTGTTTGTAGCTGGAGAAGATGGCACACATGCTAATGCTGCCCCCGGAGCTGCAAAATAGCAGAGCATTCTCTCTGCATCGACCTCATTACGATCTTCCATGAAAAAAACTGAGTAAACTAAATCTGGGCTGCGTGGCATGGATTCTTATTCAAGCTGATTCTGTCAGTTGTAAGATCGTATATGTGAGATACGGCTAAAAATCATCAGCATGACACTAACTCAGTCCTAAATATCTCTGTTGTATTTGAATTTATAAATCTAGCACTTCTAACAAAACAGAGCTCAGTGTCATGTACCACTGTAAAGGCTGTATAGAAGTTTGTGCTGAGCAGGGACTGGAGAAAGGTGTAGAGGTGAGACCTTGCAATTAAATCAAGATTTTGCCACTGCTTGTCTTCCTGTTATGTATGTGCAGTATAGAAAATTGCAGTAAAAATGATACCTAGTGATGCTTGGATTCTTGAGGAAGCTATTTTTTTTCCATGCTTTTAATGAAAGCTGCATTTTTTTTTTCCTCTATTGTTAACAGATAATCCGTGGAGCGCTCAAAGAAGAAAAATCCATTATGATTAAAAGTTCACCAGTAGATCTAGTGACTGAAACTGATCAGAAAGTAGAAAACTTCATTATCTCATTGATAAAAGAAAAGTATCCTTCTCACAGGTATAGTTTTTAATCATTTAATTCAATTTTGATAGAAGGGAAGAGGTTATGAAATGAGTTTGATTTTGCTTGGTAAAATTCTCTTATGACTGTCTGTTGGAAAGTTACCGAGATCTCCTTTTGCTTTAGTGTGTTGTTTCATAGTGCTAGTTTTTCCCAAATGCTTTGAAATTAATTGCTTGCTAATTATGTTGTCAATTTAAGAGAGCTGTAGTAACAAAACGTAGCATCCACAGAGTCTCTCCCTTCTTGAAGATCTGCTTTTTGGAAATACGCTGTTTCTTTCTGATCAGTCATCTTTACTTCTGTAGTTGATCATAAGAGCAGGCATTTGATGCATGCTTTTCATAGGCTGAATAATATGTGACAAAATAAACCATGTGCAATAGGCATAGAAGAGAACTCTACCTGCTTACTCTGATCCTAATAATTTTGGAGTTCAAAACCCAGGTTCTGAAATTCAGGTTCTTGTAGTAAAGCCACATGTGTCCCTTGGTTTAGTAGTATGCCTGATTGCACTTTGCCCTGTCTTTCAGGAGGGACTCTGATTTGAATTTATCCCTTTGCCAGGTTCCCTTTTTTCAGAATGCTTGTAAAATGAATGCAGTTCTGAGTCTTAACCATTTTGCCGTATCTGAGTTAAGTGTTAACAAACTTAACAGGTACTACAGTGGTCTAACCACACGAGTATGACCATAAAAGCTTTCTTCAGTTAAAATACAGGCAATAAGCAATGCTTTATGGTACAAATAAACTGGGTAATTTTATGTGCAAACATGATCAGATGCAATTGGTGCTTTCCAGCTTCTCTGTTTTTTACATATGATCACTGACGGTATGAAAGCACATATCTCACCTTAAGAATTTTAATTTCTAGGATGGTATTGTAACTTAGGACTTTTAAACAATTTCTTTGTATCTTTTAAATATGTTTCGTACTGCAGCTTTATTGGAGAAGAATCCGTTGCAGCTGGGGAGGGCAGTGTTCTGACAGATAATCCCACATGGATTATAGACCCTATTGATGGAACTACCAACTTCGTACACAGGTCCACCTTTCACTTTCTGTGTTAGCAACTTCAACTGAATAACATTTTTCTTTCTGTAATTCCTGGAAAGTACAGCTTTTTCTCTTCTAAATTGCTTTAAAAGGGATATTGTTGATAGTTACAAACTGTTGAAGTTTAATGAGAGACATTGGATAATTTTTGTCACTTTAGTGTTTCTGTAACTTTTATAGTAGCCTTGCCGTAACCCAAGAGCATTTATTCTTTCGAAGGCTTTTACTCTGTGGCAGAGGTCATCAGCCTTGAAAAACATCAGGAGTCAGAATTAGGAGCTGCACCTTCTGAAAGGTTTTGGTGAAAGGCAGTAACAGCTCCAAGCACTGATGTTCCAGCAGCTTTCAAATCTGATCTAGGAGCTATTATGAAAGAAAATAACATTATTACTAGTGACTGACTAGTGGGTGTTCTGTATGTCAAGAAGGAGACTTTCAGGGTAGTGATGGCTGACTGTTCCCTCGTCCTTGAAATGTAGAGTTTGACCCTGGTGAGCTTTTTTGAATGTTCTTAAATCCCATTTTCAAATGACTGTTACTGTGTGGGCCGCAGCTTTGAATAGCTCCTGTATGCTGATAATTAATATGTATAAAAAGGCACAAGGAAAGAACATGTTCTGCTGATTTTATGACTTAAGTCTGTAAGGAAGGCAGGGGTGATGACTAACTTCTTCTAACGAGGCTGTTTTGGCCAGACAATTTGTTCCTTATGAGAAAGGTTAGTGATACAGAGGCCTGGTTGTATTCTTTCACTAGTAAACAGTAACAGACCCCAAGCCCAAATGTAATGTTCTTAGCTTTTCCACCCACTGAAGCTTGTACTTGCGATAGTAAATGGTGTTGTTGGGTTTATTTTTATAGTAAATGGTGCAAATTCCGGAAGAAGTGTTATTTCCTATATACTTCATGTTTCTTTAAGCATAAATTGCATATGAGTGAATGTTGTTAAGCATAAACATGGTAACGAAAGAAGTTTGGTATCTTCACATTAGTGAAATGTTTTGTTTTGTAGGTTTCCATTTGTGGCAGTTTCAATTGGCTTTGTTGTAAACAAAAAGGTATATTTTTCATTACTTAATATCTAATCAAGCAAAACCAATCAATTTGTTGTTGCTAGTTATTAAGATTGGTATTTTTGCAGTGAATAGGAAGAAAGGAAAAAAAGACAAACAAACAAACCTCAAGGTATCTTTACTTTTCCTTGCAGATGGAGTTTGGAATTGTGTATAGTTGTGTTGAAGACAAGATGTATACTGCCAGAAAAGGAAAAGGTGCATTTTGTAATGGTCAGAAACTTAAAGTATCAGGCCAAGAAGGTAAGTGGAACAAAATAGCTTTTTAAAATAATTTAATTTCTTTTACAAGTGGTATATCAATACTTTTGAACTTGGATGTATTCCAGTTTCTCAACATGCTGTTTTGCTTACAAACACAGGCTTTTTTGGCTGTGAATTATTCAGATTTGATAAACAGTTTTGTTCTCTCTAATGGATATAAATAATATGCTTGTGTTCTTTGCACGATCAGCACTCAGCAGTTGGATTTCTGTGTTGTATTTTTAAAATTTTATTCCCTGCATGTCTGTAATCCCTTTGTTCTTTAGAAACCATAACAATTCTATTAAACAGTTCAACTTCTTCCAGCTGTGAACTTTGTCCATTCTTAAATCACTATCACTTTTATACTTGCCTATCCTATGTGAAATAAAATCCTCACGTAAAGTGGGGTTCTGAGAACTTTTTTAATTTTTCTAACAATACTTTTACTTAGTAATGACATCAAGTAACATATATATATGTATATATAAAATTAAACCATCTTATGCTTTATTGGCTTTATTTCATATTGTTCTGCCATTATAAGAGAGGATTTTTACACATGTAGTACATGTAGTATTGATATTTAAATGATTTTTATTCTTTTGTGTAAGAAAACAATGGAGTAAATTCTGCTTGAATTTAAATTGCCTAATAACATTAATTAGGGATCGAAGTTGTACTGTTGCAAAAGTGAGGTTTTGTTTCTTTTTCAGACATTACAAAATCCCTTCTAGTAACAGAATTGGGATCAAATCGTGATCCAGAGACTATAAAAATAGTTCTTTCTAACATGGAAAGACTCCTCAGTATTCCTATTCACGGGTAAGATACTGTTTATTTCTGTATTTACTGGTAGTGTTATATATGATCATTTTTGGGACAAATCACTTGCATTACGTACCATATCCCAGTGTACTTTCAGAATACAATTGTTACTGCATAGTAGTTCTCTGCAGCTCACTTTTTGAGATTGAGATATAATAAGAAAACTGTAACAAATCAGATAGCATTGAGAATTAAGGCATGTTTGGATTTGTAGGACTAGAAAGTATTGCTTACTAGTTTTTTCTTTTTCTATGAAGAAGTCAAAAGTAGATCTTTCTTTCCTCTTTTAATGCTGCACAAATACTTCTAATTAGTCCAAATAATTGACATTACCTACAAACTGCTCTTAGCTCAACATGTTCCATGTTTCTTCTCATCTGGGTGACCTGAAACCTATGTTCCCATGAATCATTTTCTCTTCACAAAGGTGGTTTCAGCAGACAGATTTCTGGTGTTCAGTCTACTCACATTTTAGACACATTTCTAATCTAGAATTAGTTCTAGTTTTAGGCTGAGGTTCACAGGATTCTTGTTTTGACGTTTAATGCTTGATTTGCATTTTCAAACAGCTTTGTCATTAAGGAATATATGCTAAATTATAAGTAAAGAAAGCATCAAGTGTCTCCTCATCTCAACATGGTATTTTATGTGTAAAAAGTAAATTGAGCTTGAAGTTGATTTAAACTGCTTCTTGCTGTAACTTAGCTGCTATCAATTACAATGTAATGCAAATTTTACTTATAATTGAAATAATTATTTATACAAGTTATTTATTAATTACATCAATATTTCCAGAGGAAGTTGCAATTTGTAACACTAAGAAGATTTTGATTAAGTTACCCAAACTGGTTTTACACCGTGTAATTTATTTTTTTTTTTATTATTACTATCGGTTCATTGCAAGCCAGAGATGCTTACTGACCAGCCCTCAAGAAAGGGAAGTAATTTTTTTTAATGTTGATAAGTGTACAATGCTTTTGAAGTATTGTATACAAAAAGCAAAGTAGAGTATCTGTTACTATTTCATGGGTAGATCATAGAATTGTAGGGGTTGGAAGGGACCCCTGGAGAAAATCTAGACCAGTCCCCTTCTAAAGCAGGTTCCATACAGAAGCAGGAAAGGACCCAGGCAGATTTTGAATTTTTTCAGAGAAAGAAACTCTATAGCCCCTCTGGGCAGCCTGCTCCAGTGTTCTGTAACCCTCAAAATAATTTTTTTCTCATGTTCATAATGACCTAACTGTGTTTTAGCTTGTGCCTGTTGATTCTTGTGTCCTGTCAGTGGGCACCACTGAAAGGAGTGTGGCCTCATGCACTTGATTCTTGCCTGTTAGGTATTTTTAAGTGTTGATAGGATCCCTTGGCAGTCTTCTCCAAGTTGAACAGTCCCAGGTCTGTCAGCCTTTCATGTCAAGGGAAGATGTTCCAGGACTCTCTTTGTGGCCCTCTGCTGGACTGTCTGTGAATGTTCCTCATCTTTCTTAAACTGGGGACCCCAGAATTGGACGCATTACTGCCTCACTAGGGCAGAGAGAGGGGGAGGATCATCTCCTTTGACCTGCTGACCATGCTCTTTAATGCACCCCTGGCCTTCTTGGGCACAAGGGCACACTGTTGGCTCATGGTCAACTTGTTGTCCACCAGGGCACTCAGGTCTTTTTTTGCAGAGCTCCTCTCTAGCAGATCAGCCCTGAACCTATACTAATGCATGCTGATGTTCTTCCCCAGCTGCAGGACTCCGCACTTGCCCCTGTTGAAGCTCATCAGGTTCTTCTCTGCCCAACTCTTCTACCTGTCTAGGTCTCACAACCTTCTGGTGTGTCAGCCATCCCTCTCAGCTATCTTACATAATACTTTTTTTTAATATATTGAGAGGTTATTCAATGTTTATTTTCTTTCTAAAGCCACTTTCTAAATTGGAATTCATAAATATTATTTCTGGGAATTTGCTATATACACAGAGCTCTTCAAGCTACTTAGAGAAAGTAATTGGGAATGAAGTTATGCGTTTCACTGCAGCGTTCCATCTCATTTGCTCTAGCTCAGTTCATTTTGCACATGATGCTTTTGTGTTCTTTGCCATGTGCACGTACCTTGTGACTTCCTTACAGACTTTTCTTAGCTGAAAAACAACTGTCTTCTTTAGGATTAGAGCTGTTGGTACAGCAGCTGTGAACATGTGCCTTGTGGCAGCGGGTGGAGCTGATGCCTATTATGAAATGGGGATTCACTGCTGGGATATGGCAGGGGCTGGAATCATTATCACTGAAGNGGATCCCTTGGCAGTCTTCTCCAAGTTGAACAGTCCCAGGTCTGTCAGCCTTTCATGTCAAGGGAAGATGTTCCAGGACTCTCTTTGTGGCCCTCTGCTGGACTGTCTGTGAATGTTCCTCATCTTTCTTAAACTGGGGACCCCAGAATTGGACGCATTACTGCCTCACTAGGGCAGAGAGAGGGGGAGGATCATCTCCTTTGACCTGCTGACCATGCTCTTTAATGCACCCCTGGCCTTCTTGGGCACAAGGGCACACTGTTGGCTCATGGTCAACTTGTTGTCCACCAGGGCACTCAGGTCTTTTTTTGCAGAGCTCCTCTCTAGCAGATCAGCCCTGAACCTATACTAATGCATACTGATGTTCTTCCCCAGCTGCAGGACTCTGCACTTGCCCCTGTTGAAGCTCATCAGGTTCTTCTCTGCCCAACTCTTCTACCTGTCTAGGTCTCACAACCTTCTGGTGTGTCAGCCATCCCTCTCAGCTATCTTACATAATACTTTTTTTTAATATATTGAGAGGTTATTCAATGTTTATTTTCTTTCTAAAGCCACTTTCTAAATTGGAATTCATAAATATTATTTCTGGGAATTTGCTATATACACAGAGCTCTTCAAGCTACTTAGAGAAAGTAATTGGGAATGAAGTTATGCGTTTCACTGCAGCGTTCCATCTCATTTGCTCTAGCTCAGTTCATTTTGCACATGATGCTTTTGTGTTCTTTGCCATGTGCACGTACCTTGTGACTTCCTTACAGACTTTTCTTAGCTGAAAAACAACTGTCTTCTTTAGGATTAGAGCTGTTGGTACAGCAGCTGTGAACATGTGCCTTGTGGCAGCGGGTGGAGCTGATGCCTATTATGAAATGGGGATTCACTGCTGGGATATGGCAGGGGCTGGAATCATTATCACTGAAGCGGGCGGTGTACTCCTAGATGTATCAGGTAAGCATGTGGGAATGTGTGATACTCTGTCATCATTTAGGTAGCTGAAATGAGAATGCAGGGAGATTTTTTCAGCCTTTTATGTCACTACTACTAAACAGAGTTCACATCCAGTTAACATACAGTCTTATAGCTTAAGAGTATACTACTTCTTAACCCATTTGGCTGAGCACCAAAAAGACAGTTTAAAGAAAAAGAAAAGCAGTAAGCATATGCTGAAAAGAATTAAAATGTAGTTCATAGGCTACATAAACTTGTTGAGTTAAATGTGTTTTTATCCAATGGCAGAAGGTGTTCCAGAGTCATAACATATATATATATATATATTTGATAATGCTCATTTTCTTAACAACTTTTCTTTTTTCCA
The DNA here is from genome assembly GCA_013399175.1 of Odontophorus gujanensis. NCBI lineage: Eukaryota > Metazoa > Chordata > Aves > Galliformes > Odontophoridae > Odontophorus > Odontophorus gujanensis. The sequence goes on from VXAB01012921.1 coordinate 122,011, forward strand.
ACTCTAGGCTACTTACTTTGCTTGCTTTTATTTCTAGGTGGACCATTTGATTTGATGTCTCGGAGAATAATTGCAGCAAGCAGTCAAGCTATTGCAGAGAGAATAGCCAAAGCACTTCAAATAATTCCCCTGAAAAGGGATGATGCAACTAACTGAATACCAAAGTTACACCTTACTGATGAAGTTGTACCATGGTTCTCTCTCTCTCATGTGGTGGTTGTTCTACACCTGGAACCTGATTAAAGAAGAAAAGATAGATGTTATTCTTTCAATACAGGATAGTTTATGGTGTGACTGCAAAGTAGTGTTTTGAGATTGGACCAAGATCTCAGTGAGCTTTTACTGTCAAGTATTCTATTTAGCATTAAAAACACATATGTATCTGCTGCTTTTGTAGATCTACAACTGCTGTTTTGAAGCTTTATACTACACTGGAAGGCATAGCATAAGACCCTTTGTTTAGTTACATAATAACAAAACAGAATTCACTATCTCAACACCAGGTAACTGCATCTGACCTTGAACCCCCAAATCTGAAGGCAGTAGTGTTTATCTAGTCTCTAACCTTCTCTCTCCTGTCTGTTGTATCTTTTTCAGCGTCATCAGCCTATCAATTTCCTTAACTTGTTAGGGTTTTTCTAGAAGCAGTTCATGTGTCCAGATGTTTGGTTCTTTTTCAGTTGCTTATGGTTTGGGATCTAATTTAAAGGCTTTTTTAGTTACATGTCTTTGTTTTTTAATCATGGTTCTACCTTTTTTACATTAGATAAACACAATCTATTCTTTTGCTTTTTATGTGGCCAGTATACTTGCATTTATTACAAGTGCAAAGATAACAGTTGCTGCACAAGAAAACGTGTTTGTCCCAGGAGTAAGTTCTGAGCACACTTCCCAGTGACAGATGGACTTGCTCCAAATTAAGATTGAAGTATTACTTAAATTTGTCCTGTCAGTTAGAATCATCAGCTCATACTAGGTTCTCTTTCTTGGGAACTGTAATACCCACTACTCTTGTTTGGGTTTCTCTGTGATTAATTGTTCCTTAGGTTCTGAAATAAATTCAAGTCTCAGCTGGCAAAAGATAAACTGGTAGTCCAGGCTTCTTGCATCATTCTTTATAAGTTATAAAAGTAATGACTGACTGAATTCAGGTTTCCATTGTATTATACTGTGTACAGGCACAAAAGAAAATGTTTTTAAACACGGATGTTTATGTCTAAGAAATGCCAGTAATCTAATGTTTATTGTCTACTATTCTAAACTTATAAAACTATACTGTTGTTTGTGTTTTTGTATCTAGAAGCATCAGTCTACTGATGAAACAATGAATGTACTTTAAAAACAATTTAGATCAGTTTTAACCTGATTTTTCTGTGTCTAAGGTCCTCAAAAGAAAGTTGTCTTATAGAGATTGTCCAGTCAAAGCACAGCAATATTTTGGAAAGCCTGACTTCTTGTACTGCTGTCCCACTATTTTTGTCTCGGAAAGTGATCTCTCTCTTGAAAGTTCCAGCAGATCTCTTAGTAATTTGAGCTCTTAATATCAGTTGTTTGGCTTTTTTTTCCTAATCTTGCTGAAGTGCTCTATTTGAAACTTTATCTCATGCCAGATGGGTAACATTAATAAGATCACCAGCTGCCTTTGTCAAAAAAAAAAAAAAAAAAAAAAAAAAAAAAAAAAAAAAAGAGGAAAAAAACAGACTTAATTTTACCCTTAAAGTTACCATTGACATGGATAGGAACTGTTTGGGCATCTCACTGCAACTTTATTGCTGTAAATGACCTGGGATCTTTGTTATTTCCTGGGTATGAGTATGACTTGTACCACTTCTCTGGCTTTTGTAGAACAAACCCCATGTAACTTGTTTTTGAACTGATTAATATGTGCAATGAGACGTAGATCTAAAAAAAAGAGTTAAGAAAATGCTTAATTGTAGAATCATTAATGTTAGAAATGATGTCTGAGATCACCTAGTCCAGTGACCCATGTACTGCATCTGCACTTTCCTTTAACACCCCGAGTTACAGTAACCACTGCTTCCGTGGACAACCTGTTGCAATGTCTAACCACTCTCTCTGAGGGGAAAAAAAGTTATCACTCATTGTAGTACAGTGCTGGGATGAAAGTGACAGCTTTTAGGCATTCTCTGTTTTCTTTTTAACTTCATTCTCCCTTTCAGAGAGATCAGAAATCCCTGTTAACTACTTTGTTGAAGCATGGTTCTCTCAAATAAGTCATAATGTAAGATGTGGTCACTTCTGTTAGTCATATAGAAAGTACACCTGAATGTAATTGTTTTGTAGGTGCCTTTTCTTCTTAGATCTGTGTTAGTGTGCAATTTTGACTAAAGTTTTAGGAAAATGGAGAAGTCGCGATAACTGTAATCAGAATGCTTTTGAGATTATTTATAAGATGTGGACCCTGAAAGTTCAAAGCAATAAAATGTCTATTTTGTTTTGAAAGAGGTGGTGACAAAAATAGTCATCTTAAAATTCTTGAGATTCTAGATGGCTTCTGCTGGAAATTTCATGTGAGACAATCAGAGAGGAAAACCAGTTACCACGTATGGAATCATAGAATGATTTAGGTTGGAAGGGACTTGAAGATCATCTAATTTCAACTCCTCTGTTATGAACAGGGACACCTTCCTTTAGCCCAGGTTGCTCAAAGTCCCATCCAGCCTAATCTTGAATGCTGCCATGGATGGCATATCCCCAGTTTCTCTGGGCAACCTGTTCTGTTGCCTCACCATCCTCAAGAGTGAAGAATTCCTTCTTTGTACCTGATGTGAACCTACTCTTATTTTAGTGCAAAACTGTCACCCTTTGTCCTGTCATTAAGCTCCTTGGTAAAGAGCCTCTATCCCCTCTTTTCTGCAGTTCTCTTTATGGACTGGAAGACTGCTTTAAGGTCTTCTCCAGCTCCTTTTCTTTTCTAGGCTGAACAAGGGGTCTTCACAGGAGGGTGCTATAGCCCTCTGATCATCTTTGTGGCCCTCCTCTGGACCTGTTTGAACAGCTCCATGTCTTTCTTGTGCTGGGGATCTCAAAGCTGAACTTAGTACTTCAGGTAGAGTCTCATGAGAGCAGAATAGAGAGGGACAGTCACGTCCCTCAAGCTGCACTTCTTTTCATTTGACCCAGGATACACCTGGCTTTTCAGATGGCAAGTGCACCTCACTGTCTCATATTCAGTTCTTTATTCACCAATAACCCCAAGTCCTCAGCTGTGGTGCTCTGTCTACACATTGCTCAGCTCATATTTGTGCTTGCAATTGTCCTTGAACTCAGCTGCACTGAACTCCATGAGGTTCACGTGGGCTCATCTCTAAAGCCTGTCAAGATTCCTCTGCTTGGCATCCCTTCGCTCTAGCATGTGAGCTGCACCACCTGGCTTGGTGTTGCTGGCAGCCTTGCTGTGTCACTGAAAAGATGTGAAATAGCATCAGTCCTGAAGCAGATCTCTGAGGAGCACTATTTGTCACTGCTCTCCACCTGGACATTATGCTATAGACTGCAACACTCTGAATGTGACCATCGAGCTGATTCCTTATCTACTAAGTAGTCCATCTGTTAAATTCATGCCTCTTCATTTTAGAGTCTAAGATACTGTGCAGGTCAGTGTGAAATACTTCACACAAGTCTAGGTAGATTATGTCTGTTGGTCTTTTTTTCTGTGATTAATTCCATCACAGAAGACCTCTAGATTTGTCAGGCACAGCTGGCCCTTAGTGAAGCCGTATTGAAAGGTACTGTATTGGATACTGACAAATTAAGGTCATTAATATTTCTTACAAAAACATAAGCAGTTCAGCACACAGGAAGCTTTCTTAGATAGCTTTTTATTGAGCAAATTATTCTTTCAACTGGTAAGCCTACAAATTTAGACTCCAGGTTAAGAACGCTCAAAGATTTGCAGGTGCAAAGAGATTATCAGGCAAACATTCAGCTACAGATGCAAAAACCAAAGAAATGCTAGAAATCAAAGGGGACTGTATGAGCAAATACAGCCAGCTGCTTCACTTTGAGAAAGTTGCTGAATTGTCACTGTCTATACAGTTGTTACACAGCCTACTGCTGTTCCTAACAAAGGTTTTCAGAGTAGATATACTGTTCTTTAGCCTAAAACTAAAACAATCTGCACTAAAAAAATAGGTAAGACCGATTTTTAGTACTGATTGCATATAAGGAAGCAAATGATGCCTCCTTGCTATCTCCCCTGATCACTAGCTGTCACGCTCCAATATAAAGGAGTGAGACGAGGTTCTTTGATTATGTGTATACCCGATGGCGAGATTAAGACACAACGGGTCAAATGTTAGCCCAACCAGTTTATTACAATTACTAGTTGCTTAAGGATATGGGGAAGGGAAGGCGAGCGANTGTGAGGAGAATCCTTTTCTTCCTTCCATAGAAAATATGGATTATTGCTAATATCCATGACTCAAAGCTGTGATTTTAAGGAGCTTCTGTATGGACTAGGGCCTAGGACTGACTAGATACTTTGACTAGATACAAGATATCAACCTGTGAACTCAGCGTGAAGCATTTTAAATATAGGAGATCTCTTTTCATGAGCTTCTTCCCATCCTCTCAAAGTCAGCTGCTAGTTCAGTTCTATTCATTACTTGTGGGTGAAATAATTACCTCACAAGTCCGATCCTGCTGTTACAGTGCTGACAGGCAATTTTCCAACAGCACATTGTTGTTGGATCTGCAGCAGTTGGCATGACTTCCTTTGTTTGTGCAAGCTCCAGGCATCAGAAGGTTATTGTTGGTGATGTGACACCTCAAGAGCCTGTGCCAGAGCCAGCCATCTCCAGGACAACATAATCCATTTCATCTCTGGCTTACTGCCTGTGCTGCACCAAAAGGGGCGTTGAATGCAGTCTGTCACATCACTGTTCAGTTTGCACAATCTTCACGCATGGATCTGTGGCTTCCCAAAGAGAAGCACGAGTTTCTGAGATGTCCTTTATGACTGCTATCTGCCTGCTACAAGAATGGGGCAAGCAAAGGCCCGTGTGCAATGTCCAAAACAAAAAAAGCCATGTGCAACATCCAAAACAAACTGAGGAGCATGCTCAGCTGAAAGCACATCCTGTCACTGTGTGGAAGTGCTACAAACTGTTGCCTGCTGGAAGAGGATAGATTAGATCCTTCCACAGCAGAGCAGAAATTGTTTCTTACCACGGTTCAAGCTGCTAAAATGTTAAAAATAATGGTGTATGTCCATCCTGTTCCAGAAGCTTATCACTACACTGATGACTTCTACATTAGCTTGAGCTAATGCAATTGACTTTCTGCAGTTGTGGCCAAGAGTTTTACATTGGGATTTTTTCTTTCCTACACCACTACTGCTGCTATTAAGAATCAGGCCATCTGTACACCCATTTAAGTGAAAGGAAAAGAAGACCAAAATAGAACAGTAACAACTGTATGAGAGCAGTAGTGAGGTATGGAAACCTATTCCTTTTTCAAGCAGCAGGGATCAAAATTCATGTTTTGATGTGTCTGTTCTTAGGAACCACGTTTGCAACCACGGAAAGCAGTTAATTCAGAAGAAACACTTGGCAGCTAATATCATGGAAGCACTTCCTCCCCTTGCATTGTTAAATCTTCCCCTTCTGCTGTCCCTCGGAGAGGTGGATCTGTGTTATTCATCCTTTCTGTACACAAGTGGAGTTCTGTCTCGGAGGAGACCCACGCAGGCTCGCTGAGCTGAACTTCACCGCTCCTAACACAACACTAGATGGCGGCCAGAGCCAGAAAAACACCACGGTTCTCTCTCCCAGCCCCTTTCTGCTGTCCCTAATTAACGTTGAATTCAACTACAACCATATCTGATAATTAGTGTCTTGACAAGAAATTTGAAACAGGGCTTCTCTTGTGCCTGCAACATTAACATTCCCTGTTTTTCAGTGTACTGAAAGACTGTGGTATTTGTCACTGGAACTTGAATTCTAAATCGGAGCAAAAACTTGTCAATTAATTGAGGGTTTGCAAAATATTATATTGCACTATATTTAAATTTGTAGCCATTTCCCCTGGATTTTTGCTGTCACAGATTAGGACATAGCATTTGGAAGTCTTTTTTAAACCTATAAAATAATGTTTGGGGTATGTGTGCATCAGTTTGTATGCAGGTACAGCAGCCCTTGGGCTACAAACCCAGGCACAGATGCACAGCTCTTCATCATTTTAGCACTGCTACTGTTTTATTTTCCAAAGAGAACCCTAGCCCAGTAGGAATTATTTTGCTTCCAAATGCACTGTGATGATTTTGAAAGAGCTTTACCAGTTGTGTCTAAACTGTCAACAGACCACACAGCGTATTGAGACTGTGCTTTTAGCATGTTCTAGCATGGGTAGCTGCCTTATCCCTTTATTTCATCCTCTCACAGGTCTGTATGCAGCATGCAAAAGCAAGTTTATCTGTATTTGTGGAAGGTAGTGGCAGAGAGAAGTAGTAATGCTAATGCATTACAGACTAATGGTTCACAATTTATGTCAGTATGGCTGGTGAAGGACTGCCTTCACTACAACACCCCTGGAGGTACCCTGCCATCCCAAACATGCCATGCCCAGTGTGAGCCCTGCTGAGCACATCAGCACAGGGTACTGGGCAGGCTCTGAGGGGCTCTGTATCCTAATAGCAAATAGCAAAAAGAAGAGATATTTCCAGGAGCACCTGCAACTCATTTTCTGGCAGTAGGGAACTTGGCTAAGGACAAATTGCTGCAGAAAGAGAGTGCCAGCTGTGTGACTGTGTCAATGTGGAGGTGAAAAACCACCTGGAGAGTGCACGGGGTGTGTGATCTTAGGAGGGCAGCAGAGGGGCTGGCCAGAGAAGACCGACAGCAGCAGGCAGCTGCAAAATGGACAAGAGGTCTTCGCTTGGGGCTGGCATCAGTTCCTATGATTATTCTCTTCTGGTTTTAGGAAGGCAATTATTTTCCATCTCCAATAATGAGCAGCCAGGGGGAGTTCTGTATAGGTTTTCGATATAGCCATGTTGAAAGCCTAAGTAGATGTAGCTTTCCCCAAACAAAAGGTTAATATAGGTCTAGAATGACTTTATTTGTTACTAATGACAGAAACCCCCACATTACTGACTGTTAGCATTGGCAAATTGCAGAAAAATAATTATTTTCACCTCACTACTGAAAGCTAAAAATAGTAAAAACTCCTTTTCTTTCTGCTTCATTATACTTGAGATTGTGATTACAGTTCTGAACACTCCTCCAGCAAAACACGTTTAAGAGAGAGTAATGCTTAATGCTGTTAGAAATTTCTGTTTCAATATTTACACAGGTGTAATTAGCAACGTATTAGCTATGTGAGAGTTAAATTGTACCCCACTTCATCTGTGCACCTTTTTCAGCTCACTAGCTGAAATGGAATTCATAATGTTAAACTATCACAGCAAGGAGAGGTTAAAAGCTTTAGTTCTGTAGACACTTGGGTCTTAACAGCTGTTTTCACCGAAAGGCAATGCAAACCCTGAAATAATGATTTCCACCAACAGTCGTTTGTGTATCTGTCGCTGAAAAACAGATCAATTAAAAAAGAAAATAAGTTACACACTAGCATGTGCTCCTGTTCAACTAATTTCTTCTGCCTTTTATTGAAATTTTGTGGAAAATGCATAATTTGTGGAGCCAGTGAGAAGTATTTTTTTCTGTCCTCTGTGTACTTGCCAACTGCTAAGCCTAATTATTGAAATTTTAGAAACTGTCTGTCCGATTCTGTGCACAGTTAGTCCCTCCAGTTCAGCAGGCACTACTACAAGTCAGTATTCCCTTTACTTCCTGAAGATTTCATTGTGATCTTCAACAGGAATGTATCAGTATACCTCAGCATCAGTTATGTTCATATCTCCATGGGTACAACTCCCTAAAGGAAGTTGTAGAGAGTGATAAGGTCTCCCCTGAGCCTTCTCTTCTCCAGACTGAACAATCCCAGCTCCCTTAGCCAGTCCTCATAAGGCCTGTGTTCCAGACCCCTCACCAGCTTCATTGCCCTTCTCTGGACATGCTCCCATGCTCCAGGGCCTCAATGTCTTTCTTGTAGTGAGGGGCCCAAAAGTAAACATAGTACTCAAGGTGCAGCCTCACCAGAGCTGAGTACAAAGGGATGATTGCTTCCCTGTTCCTGCTGGCAACACTATTTCTGACACAAACCAGGATGCTTTTGGTCTTTTTGGCCACCTTGGCATACTGCTTGCCCAGGTTCTGCCAGGCATCAACCAATACCCCCAGGTCTGTTTCCTCTACACAGTCTTGCAGCCACTCTGCCTGAAGCCTGTAGTGTTGCTGTGGCCAAAATGCAGGACCCAGTGTTTGGTCCTGCTGAACTTCATCACACTGGCCTCAGCCCAGCTATCCAACCTATCCAAAAATGTTGTTTGGCTCATCTTTCTATGCAATAAACATGGAGAACTAGGGACCCCTCGAAACAGAGCTCTCTTCAGTAGGAAGTTCTTCAAATTACTCAGGAGACAAAACTGATGAGTAGCACTATGTCTTGAATCCTATTCCTAGCAGAACTTGAAAGCCAGTTCCCAAAAAAAGGATGTAGAGTAGACTGAAGTCACCAGTGAACTGAAATTCATTGAAAGTTATAAATAAATCACAGCTTGCTCAGGAAGTTCCTGAGTTGAAGTGGCTGACAGCTGGGAGTGTGATGAATTTTTTTGTGTAGTTCTCTTGCTCTTATTGTGCTATTGAAGCAGAAAGTTTTTGATTCCAACCTCACCCCCCTCTTCCCCCACCTCGTTTTTTTCTTTTGGCTTGACCAGAGACAAAGCAGTGTGCTTGGTGGAGGATGCTCTCACAGCACGTGGGAGGCCACATTTTCTTCTTTTTCTGCTTGAGGGGACTGAAGGATCCATTCCCAGACAGTATCTTACCAAAGAAGAATTTGGTATGCATTGGACTAGAGAGCAAGCAAGAGAGACTGGAGGGATGCAGTTTGCTGGTTAAGATACACAATTGCACATGAAATTGGAAGATATTTTTTCCAGCTCCTAGTACAACAACAGTGTTTTTGCATTTCAATAAGCACAAAACCTGACCGTACAAGTCTCTGAAAGGAGATGCTGGCACCCCATGAGTATGCTGTGAGATTTTCAAAGTCTCTCAAGAGGCTCGATCTGATCTTCATTCTCAAACAGATTTACAGGTAAAGTATTTGCCACATTTTGGGGTGTCCAAGGTGTTAGTTGCTGACAGTACTATGCAGTTCTGGACATCTGCCATGTACCTCTTGGGCACCTCTGGAATTCTCAAGACAAATATTGAAGTAGTGAGAGAGATTATGTGCTGCCAGTGGTAGTCTGCAGCTCTGCAGAGATTCATAGGATAATGACTTCGGAGATTTATGCACCCATATTTCCTGTGCTAGGTTCTTCAGCACCATCTGTTCACTGCCATTCTGGATGTCCTGCACCAGCAGGGGGAATCACATCACCAGGTTTGGACGTATGCAGCCAAACATTCAGTGTCACACCATCATTTTACCCTCATGGTGTCACACCGCTATCTTCACTCCTAGAAAACAGATGCTAAGTGAGAGTTCAGGAATGTGTTTTTCCCTGAGAACTGAGAGGCCACAACAGACTTCTTTAACTTACAGGAAAAATACAATATACAGAGCAAATATGCAGTACAAAAGCCCACATCTCCCAGTCAATGTAAGTAACTCAAAGTACAGACAAGTTACAGGGGTTTAAGTTCGCTTTTTGTTGTTGTTTTTGTTTCTTCTGTTTCTCTGTTCTCTTATGGCTGTGTTCAGTGAGAACACACATGAAATCATTTCTGGGATCATCCTGGCCTAATGGGATGTTGTCCACCCACCTAAGCAGCATGGGATCAGATCCACAGTCCCATCCAGCAGAGCTATTTGAACTCTGAAACTGGAAAAAGTAATCCCTGATTCCAGAGAGTGTCCAACTACTTGAGCATGCACATTCAGCCGGCTGCCTGTAGAAAATCTCTCAGGTGTTAATTATTTAGCTTGTATTCTGCGGAATCAAGTTTGAATGAGCACCCTGGAAAATAAATGCTCAAACCAACTACTTCCGGCTTCACAGAGGGCACTGCTCAGATAAGGACTGTACCCACATGGAATCCTGAGCTTTATGACTGTAGCCCAGAACAAAGCTTTTAGACAGTGCTCTCTGGAAGATGGTGAACCCAGGGAGCCTTTGTCTTCTGGAGGGTCAGTTGTTGTCTATATGTAACTGTGTTTTAGTTGATTGATTTTCCTAAGAATGAAGAGCATGCAATCAACAGGGAAAAGGTTTCTTTGTTTGTTTTGCTCTTATTTTGTTAGAGACATTTGCATTTCTTAAAAGAATTAAGAAATCTTAGCAGACTATCTAGAAAAGAAAATCATATGACAGTTTTTCAAAAATATTTAAATTTTTATATTGGCTTTCCATTCACAATAAAGGCACCGTCTGACAGATAATAGAAGATGAGAAACCAGGANCAGCAGGGGGAATCACATCACCAGGTTTGGACGTATGCAGCCAAACATTCAGTGTCACACCATCATTTTACCCTCATGGTGTCACACCGCTATCTTCACTCCTAGAAAACAGATGCTAAGTGAGAGTTCAGGAATGTGTTTTTCCCTGAGAACTGAGAGGCCACAACAGACTTCTTTAACTTACAGGAAAAATACAATATACAGAGCAAATATGCAGTACAAAAGCCCACATCTCCCAGTCAATGTAAGTAACTCAAAGTACAGACAAGTTACAGGGGTTTGAGTTCGCTTTTTGTTGTTGTTTTTGTTTCTTCTGTTTCTCTGTTCTCTTATGGCTGTGTTCAGTGAGAACACACATGAAATCATTTCTGGGATCATCCTGGCCTAATGGGATGTTGTCCACCCACCTAAGCAGCATGGGATCAGATCCACAGTCCCATCCAGCAGAGCTATTTGAACTCTGAAACTGGAAAAAGTAATCCCTGATTCCAGAGAGTGTCCAACTACTTGAGCATGCACATTCAGCCGGCTGCCTGTAGAAAATCTCTCAGGTGTTAATTATTTAGCTTGTATTCTGCAGAATCAAGTTTGAATGAGCACCCTGGAAAATAAATGCTCAAACCAACTACTTCCGGCTTCACAGAGGGCACTGCTCAGATAAGGACTGTACCCACATGGAATCCTGAGCTTTATGACTGTAGCCCAGAACAAAGCTTTTAGACAGTGCTCTCTGGAAGATGGTGAACCCAGGGAGCCTTTGTCTTCTGGAGGGTCAGTTGTTGTCTATATGTAACTGTGTTTCAGTTGATTGATTTTCCTAAGAATGAAGAGCATGCAATCAACAGGGAAAAGGTTTCTTTGTTTGTTTTGCTCTTATTTTGTTAGAGACATTTGCATTTCTTAAAAGAATTAAGAAATCTTAGCAGACTATCTAGAAAAGAAAATCATGTGACAGTTTTTCAAAAATATTTAAATTTTTATATTGGCTTTCCATTCACAATAAAGGCACCGTCTGACAGATAATAGAAGATGAGAAACCAGGAAAGACTCAGTTATGGTTTTGACCTACAAAGAGGCTAATGATTTTTTAGGAGGTGGCATCAGCTACAGTAAAACACTCTCAATTCAATTCACCAAAGAAAATAAGTGAGATTTGTAAATATATTAAGAATGTTATTTGGATTATGAAATAATGACCCAAAGACCAGCATGTAAAGGGAGGTGATCCTCCCCCTCTCCTCTGTCCTGATGTCCAGTTCTGGGCTCCCTGGTACAAAAAAGACAGGGATCTCCTCAAAAGAGTCCAGCAGAGGGTACAAAGATGATAAAGGGCCTGGAACACCTCCCTTATGAGGAAAGGCTGAGAGACCTGGGTCCATGCAGCCTTGAAAAAAGAAGACTCAGAGGGGATCTGATCCATGTCTATAAACATCTAAGGAGTGGGAGGCAAAGGGATGAGGCTGGACTGACTTCAGCAGTGAGATCCTTTCCAACCCCTACAATTCTGTGATTCTGTGACTAAATAATAGTGTATGTGGACTAATAATATCCTTTCTCATGGCCTATGTTGTCTTGGAGAGGAGATTATGTTGTACCACTCACATAAAAAATCGTATGCTGTATTCACTTATATCTGAGCATATTCTTCAAAAATGTATTTCATTTGAAGGCTTTTTCTATCCTCCTTGCTTCATATATTCCAGGATATGCAAAATGACATGCAGGGCAGCATCCAAGACGTGTGACTCTTCTATTGCAACCTGTGAGAATGTGTCCATACCATTTCCAAATGCACCACAGCAGCTGACTTCCTGCAATCCACTTCACCTCCCTGTTGCAATGTCTTTGTCAGTAAGTTCAGAGGCAGCACAGACTTGAATGAACTCAGTCTGAAGTACCATTAAGGACAGCATGAACTCATTTTTGTAAAGAGCACGTGAGCTGTTTAGTTGTGACAGAGGTCTTGCAAGCTAACGGTAGAGAAGACAGTTTGTAGCTGACTTCTACTAGAGGGAGGACACTGGGTGAAGTGAAGCCCTGTGCAACAAAGTGTGCTTGATTTGGTGTCATTTCAACTCCCAGTTCAGCGGCTTTTTGAAACAGGCTCATTCACAGCAGGTTTGTAAGTGGGCCAAACAAACATACAGCAGCTAATTTGTCATATTAATAACATCATAGTGGATGCAATTTCAGCTAATTAGGTTACTGAAAGTAAAGGAGAAAATCTGTAAGGTCAGGGTGGTTCTTCACGTAACTCGGTAGATTTCGTGCTGGAAGTCAGTCATGGATTCATGAATCACAGAGGTGACTCCTGGTATCATCATAAGAAAATGTTTTATGTTACTTAGCAAAAATCCATGTACACCTGTTATTATATTACGTATATAATAGAATCATAGAATAACCCAAGTTGGAAGGGACTCACAAGGATCATCGAGTCCAACTGCTGTCTCCACACAGCCCCACCCAGCATTCAAACCCTATGTCTGAGAGCGTTATCCTAATGCGCCCTGAGCTTGGGCACTCAGAGCCGTGCCCACTGCCCTGGGCATCCTGTTCCATGCCCACTGCCCTGTGGTGCAGACCCTGTCCCTCCCCCCTACCCCCCCCTCGCCTGACACAACTCCATGCTGTTCCCTTGGGCCCTGTCACTGCCCCTCCACTCCCTGTGAGAGCTGCAGCCGCCATCAGGCCTCCCCTCAACTCCTCTGCTCTGCGCTGAGCACTCCCAGGAACCTCAGCTGCTCCTCACATCTCACCTTTAGATTCATATGTATTCTCAGTGGCATCGGGGAGTACTTAGAGAAACTAAGCACAAGTCTAGGAATATGCAAAACTTTTCTTTCGTGCAAATGGGAATTATTTTCACAGCACAGCTACTGTTTCCATTTATCATTTAGTCTCCCATTACATTTTGCATAGTTCTCTGCCATGAATGTTCATCCTTTAATTATCAGCTCCAGAGATCAATCACTCAGCAACAGCATTGCAAAGTAAGAAGCTTTAACATGAACCACAACTGCAATGTTGACGTTTAATTATGATTACAGCTGTTAGAAATTAAGATAAATGATACAGATAGATAATGCTGCTCATAAACATCAATAGCATTTGATGTGATGGAGTCTACGAAAGGGCCTGATTCCAGAAACCATTGGGAGATTTCTTCTTTTTTTAAAGTCACTGCATTTTGAGTAAAGATTTTTTCTGCTTTGTTTAAATACCTTTAATTGCAGGCAAAAAAGGAGGGAGATAAGAGACCTAACCTATTCCTATTCCTATTCCTCTCTTCGAAGGCAGAGTCAGCAACAGCTTTATTTCTTGAATCTCTGACATGTTCGTTTAGCGAGTTACTACAGACCTCCACTGATGGAAGTTGTCTCTTTCTGCTTGTGCTACTAACAGTTAGAAAAGTTTTAAATAATGTCTAAAATGAATATTGTTGAAACTTAAGGTCATTACTTTTTGTTTCATCTGCTATGAGTACGACAAAAAAATCTTATACCAAGTAGAAAACTTATCAGTGTTAAACCTAAGGAAAGACCTTACAGAAACCTCAGTTTTTCCGTTTTAGAAACAAGTTGCAGAGCAATATATCTTTCCCTATACTTTTGTACTAATTTCATCCTACCTCTGTCTCCTTAACACACTTGTAAGAGTGTCCAAAGGGACAATGTGAAAAGCTGCTGCCAGGACAAGTGATTTATTACTTCTTCCCTAAATATAAGATCATATATGCTACTGAAGAAGAAAATCATAGAGTCACAGAATTGTAGGGTTGGAAAGGACCTCTGGAGATCATCTAGTCCAACACCTTGCTAAAGCAGGTTCCCTACAGGAGATTGCAGAGGAAAGTGTCTAGATGGGTCTCTAATATCTCCACAGAAGGCGAACCTCTGGGCAGCTTGTTCCAGTGCTCTATCACATGCAAAGTAAAGATGTTATTTCTCATGTTCGTATGGAACTTCCTGTGCTCTGGTTTGTACCTTTTGCCCTTCATTCTGGGCACCACTGAAGAGAACCTGACTCGTCCACTTGAATCCCATCCATTAGAAGGGAAGCATTGATAAGATCCCTTCTCAGTCTTCTCCATGCTGAACAGTCCCAGGTCTCTCAACTTTTCCTCATAAGGGAGATGCTCCAGACCCTTTACCATCTTTGTGGGCCTCCGCAGGACTCTCACTAGAAGTTCCCCATCTTTCTTAACTGGGGAGCCCAGAACTGGACACCGTACTCCAGATGTGGCCTCACCGGGGCAGTGTAGAGGGGGAGGATAACCTGGTCTATAGTTTCCCAGCTCCCCCTTGTTGTCCTTTATCTAGACTGGAATGACATTGTCTTTCCCTCAGTCCTCAGGCACCTCTCCCATTTTCTAAGACTTTTCAAAGACAATAGAGAACAGTTTGTCAATGATTTCTGCTAGCTCCCTCAGCACACATGGATGTATCCAAACGGGGCCCATGGATTTACCCTAGGCAACACTACAGGCTTGGGGCAGAGTGGCTGGGAGACTGTGTAGAAGAAATGGACTTGGGGGTGTTGGTCAATGCTCAACTAAACATAAGCCAGCAGTGTGTCCAGGTAGCTAAAAAGGCCAATGCTATCGCTCGTTCCTCTGTACTCAGCTCTTGTGAGGCTGCATCTCAAGCACTATGTTCAGTTTTGTGCAACTTGCAACAAGAAAGACATTCTTCACAGTGAGAGTGTCAGAGCACTGGCACAGGCTGCACAAAGAGGTGGTTAAGTCTCCTTCTCTGGAGACGTTCCAGACCCCCCTGGACACCTACCTGTGCAACCTGGGCTAGGGAGCTGCTTTGACAGGGTGATTGGACTCGATGATCTCTGGAAGTCCCTCCCAACCCCTACAGTTCTGTGATTCTGTGATTCTCTGATTGGCACCCTGAAGTGCGTCCATAGAAGGGTAACAAAGCTGGTTAAGGGATCTGAAATTGTTCAGTCTAGAGAAGGGGAGGCTTAGAGGAGACCTTATAGCTCTCTACAACTACCTGAAAGTAGACTGTGACTAGGTGGGGGTCAGCCTCATCTCCTGTGTAAGTAGCAATAGGACTAGAGGGAATGGCCTCCAGTTGCTCCAGGAGACATTCAAGTTGGATATTGGGAAAAATTTCTTCACCAGAGGAGTGGTCAGGTGCTGGAATGGGTTTCCCATGGAGATAGTTGAGTCACTGTCCCTAAAGGTGTTTAGAAAAAACATTTAGATGTTGTACTAAGGGACATGGTTTAGTATGGAAATATTGGTGGTAGGTGGATGGTTGGACTGGATGATCGTGGAGGATTCTTCCAACCTTGGTGATTTGATAATTCGATGATTTGTGTGCATTGATGTTGCCTAGAAAATCTCTTATAAGATCCCCCTCAACTAAGGGGAATTCTTCCATTCCTCAGCCTCTCTGTTATCTGCAAGGTCTAGGATTTCTGATGGATGGTATTAACAGTAAAGACTGAAACAAATAAAGCATTCAGTAACTCTGTCTTCTCAGTACCCTCCCTTACCAGGCTACACCTCATTCAGTAGTGGACCCACATTTTCTCATCTTCCTTTTGCTATTGACATACTTAAAGAAGCCTTTCTTGTCCTTTGCCAGATGTAATTATGGGCAGGCCTTAGCTTCTCTTGTGGCCTCCCTGCATTCCCTGACAACATTCTTCCCAAAATATAGTAGAATTGACGTAATTTGTTCTTGATATCTGTATTAGCAAGTACTACCTTTTCTTTTTTTAATCATCTAAATGCTTACAATTGATTTTTGAACAACTGTCAGTAAGGCCTGTTAGTCTCTATTTCTCCTTCTCTCTCCCAAGGACAGTTGCTATGAGGGCATTTACCCTGGGCTCCTGTTCATCTCTTGTTTGTTCTTCACTGAGGTTTCTTCAGCCTGACTTCTAATATACCTGGCAATATATCAGTGATGTTAAAACATTATGCATCAAAAAGCTTGCTCTGCAAGACCTCCTCATCCCATTCTTCTCCTATTCTAGGCTGAAATCTTATACTTTTTTGGAAGATATTAATTATTATAGATTTGCTCATCACTGAACTTTTTAGGGAAAGCTGAACAAAAGAAAGAGCTGAATATTTTGTCCTTCTCTACATCAAACTCAAGGCAGAGACCTTCCTCTTGACTGACTCCTCCCTTACTAAGCCTGTTTAAAAGCCAAATTTCTTGTTGCATCTTGTTCTATGCTTTGGCCTTTGGGATCCTATCCCTCATTGCTCATACTATTTTTCTTTTCCTGTAATTATGAATATGACCTTTCCATTTTGTTATTTTCCTCTTGTGTTTGGAGACAGTGATAAACTTACAGTGAAGCAGCCTGGCCTCTGAGCCCTACCTTAGCTCTGCACTCTGAATTTCTCTGTATCTTTCTCAGAGATGACCATTCTCTTTACCTTTTGCTTTGATTTGTTTCCCCTCAAATCTTATTCAAGCATTTACCTAAATTTCCTCAAATCTTCCTACTTGAGGTCTACTGTTTTGTTATGTTTCTCTCCCTTTTTCTTCTTTTAATTGGTAATTTTCTCTCTTTTGTCACATTCAAGCAAGTTGCTTTCAATCTCATTTTCTCTCTACTGGTTGTTAATTAATTTTCCAGTATTAACTTAACCACATCTGAGATTAAAACAAAAAAGATAAGAAAATCTGTGGGAATTAGACACTAAAATATTCCCAAATGACTGAATTAGAATAGTTCATCCTTACATTATCTTTACCTTACCTTACCTCACCTTGCCTTACCTTATTCAATACTCTAGCAACATCATTCTCTGAAACTCCCTGGGGTAAAGTTTGTAGTAAACTGCCATACTTAGATAAAAATTCTTTGATGAATAATAGCAAGAAAGTTATGTTAATTAATTGCTGTCCTATTCTCTAAGATGCAGGATAACAATTTTAAGAGCAGTTAACAACCCTTAACACATTACTAAGTTTAATGTGGGAGTTAGATCACTACAGTGGACCATGGGAAGTTTCCATGTTTGTAGATTCCTTGCCTGTTCATAAAGAGGCTATTAAACTCAAGTCTGCCTGGGACCCATCAGATCTTTGATCAATAGTTCTTCACCATGGAGAAATTGGGTGTTCTCACCTGAGGGGAACCAGAAGTCAGTTGTAGGGTTACATAGCCCACCATTAAGTGGGATATAGGGTTCATCTCTCTGTGGGAAAGGACTCAGACCACCATGACTAACCTCTCAAAGGGCGTGTAATGGAGGGCAGGGAAGGCTCTGCTTCACCTGCTAAACTTGTTCCACTGTGTGGAAAAGTGAAGTGTTCAGTGAGTCACTGGAAGAGTGCATAGCTTCTGAGAAAGGTGGTTGGGGTGGAGGGCAATACCTGCCCTTCAAGCCAAAGTTTGTGTATGCATTTGGCATGAAATAAATATTGCATAAAATATTGATGCAATCCTACCAACCAGGCCCAAACCCACTGCTCCAAAGCTTCATTGCAGGTGTCTAATTTCAAGGTGAAAATCCCAGACTTGTTTGCCAGTGTAACGAAAACCTTGGCTATTTTGTACCAAGCAGGCCATTGCAACAGGAGAAGACTATGAGCAGCCTGCAGACAAGGCACCTTGGTGCATGTCATGAGCCTGGGCTCCTTGGGTAGAAGAGGACTTTGAACCTGACTTTCTTCTTCCTGCATGAGCATTTCAGTTGGGTGATTCATACAGCTTGTTCCTCCTTGCAGTGTGTATGGAAGAAGGGAGTGAGCCCTGACAATGGAGGAGAGGCTGCAGGCGAAGGATCTGAGTAGGGAAACCTGCACAGAGGGAAGCACTGCTTCACAGTGCTGACTGACACCTTGGGTTCAGTGAGGGAGAAATGAAGGAAAAACGTCACATCTCAGCACTTCCAGCAGCATCATTTACAGAGCTCCCAGGCGAGTTGGATGCTGCCATGCTTATGCCCACGTATGTACCCACACAGGTTGCTCTGGTTCAGCCTCTTCGTGGGACTTGGTGTGTACTTGGTAGCTGCAGTACTACTGCAGATAAGTAGAAGCCTTTCTCTCATTACACTGCTTTCTTGTCTGAAGATAAGTTACACATTAGTCCTGCTTAAATTATGCATTAGGAAAACGAGTGAGTGCAGTCAAGCAATGGAATAAATTGCCTTGGGAAATCTGTGGAAGGCTTCATCGTTGGAAACTTTTAACAAAAGACCAGACAAACATCTGTCCGGGGATTCATGGATAGAGTATATCCAGTATTTGGGTGGGAGGTAGAGAGCTGATAATCCAGCCATAATTTCCTATGATTCATACACCTTTGTCTGTATGACTGCTTCGCACTGTGTGTGCCCAGTAGCTTCTTGATCTTGATTACAGCTCTAGATCCAGATCTGCCATGTCACCTGTAACTTCACACTTTGTAAAAGTTTATTTAGTAAAAACAGCATCTAACACCTGCCTGTGTCAGGGCAGCAAAGGCACACTGGACAACAGGAATGCATCTGCTGAGTTCTCAGCAGTGACAGCTGCCAGCTGCCAGCAAGTCAGAGGGATGCAGGACATAAACAGATGTTTGCAGGGAAGACACTTCGCTTGAGCTGTGAAGAGGAAAGTTGTTACACAGAGATAAGGATACTGAAGGGCTACTTAGTTTTATTTAAATTACTTATACAACTAACACAGAAAGAAAAAGAAAATAAACATTATCTGGTGATAGAAAAATAGACTTAAACAGCAGAAAGAAATACTGGTTCTCTTTAGAAAAAAGCCTCAGAGAGCTTCGGAAATATCTGCACTTGCAAGTTGTCAAGAGCAGGTAATGTGGACATCCATCAGAAATGAGACATTAGTGAGTGTCCCTTCGAGGACAATGACCTCTTAAGATCCCTTCCTGCCATGTTGTCTGTACTTCAGTGATAAGATACAAATAGATACAGATATGACAGGAGATATATTAGCGACCAAAAGAAAATACAGCTCTTTAAGACCTTTATCAGGTCCTTCACCTTTGCTGCCCTGTCTCAGGAGAATGGGAACCCCTCGAGACAGTGTCTATAATGCAGAGAAAATAAGAATAAAGATACATGATAATCATAAAAGTGCTTAGAAGATGGAAACAGTATATTTTACTATTCTTGGGGTTGCAGCAGAGTTTGAAGATGTACAAATATTTACAGTGGCAGTTGATAACAGTAAGCTTCTCGTTATCTGCAATGGGAAAGGAGTCCTCTAAGTACTAGTATGCATCACTGCTGTAGCTGTCAAAAGTCTGACAGCTCTACTGGCAACACCAACAGGACTTTAAACAATTATTATGAAGTTAATTAAGATTCTAACAAAATGGTAGAACTGAGACCAGGTACACAAAAGCCTAACCTTTAAGAAGTACACTGCACCAGATGAAGTGATTTGTCTTCTCACCAGCAGGAGGTGGAAAAAATTATTCTTAGACACTCATGTAGAGAAATGAATGTGTCCCATCCACCTGCAGATTTCAATCTAGCAGGTTAAGTTTGTTCTGAGCTGTTGGATGTAAGGCACCAGAGGAGAGCTAGGAGCTGCAGCACCAGCTGAGCAATGACGTTTTCTCTTTTGCTGCTGCTTGCAGTCTCAGCAAAAAGCCTGTAATGAATTCAGCTGTCTTGTTGAGACAAGACCTGCTGATTTCTGATCTCAGCCTTTTGGACATCCTCCCTCCACACTCAGCCATGTTTACAGCAAAATGCGAGTGGCTCAGCCCAGGCGTTTCACAACTCAACCAGTCAATACCTGTTATGCAATCCCATAAAGGAATAAAAGGAAGTATTTGTAAAAATACGTATTTTGACCACTTGAAAAATTCTCAAAACCAGGAATCTGGTACCAAGTATCTCCATAACTGGAATAATCAGAAATGGGAAATCCGGGTTAAATTACTTTCTACCTGAAATTTGGCACACCATGCTCCCCTTCTTTTTATATGAATTTTGGATACTGAGCGAGATGAATGGTATTAGTGTTAAAGATGAAGGTTGAAATGTGAGTTTATGGGAGTCTGCTCCATAGTTATAGCCATAGTGCTCATAGGCACTCTGAGGTACTCATAAAGCAAGATGGTATCAATTACTTTTGAAAGAAATCACACTCCAGTATGCTTCCAGTTGTATGTGCTCTTTCTGGACATCATACTGTGATGGCTGTTGCTCATGCTGTTTTTAAAAGCCTTTCTTCTTTCATCTCTATTAACATAAAAAGTTTATCCACAGCAAGCCGGTCCCTTTCCCTACTGCCCTTCCTTTGATTTTACTACTTGGTTCTGTATGTCAGTTTAACAGTAACATGTCATATTTATCAAGAAAAAGCAAAACCCTTTTTTTCCCACAGAAGCTATCAATCTGCCAACATCACCAGGCTCCAGAAAAAGCAGCAGCCTTTCTCGTGGTTTCAGTGTGGCTAACTCTGTGTGCTTATCTCAGTCTGCAGAGGGTTTCATACATGTGTGTTTGTGGTGGGGTTTTTATTTTTTTTAAGGGCTTTTGTTTTCAAAACCCAGTGTTAGGAGCCAAGAATTGCACTAAGCTTACACCTTCTCTCTGAAAATTGTCTGGTTTTCACATCCTCTAGATGCAGAGAAATGCAGAGCAATCTGAAGACCCAAAGGCAAGTGGAAAGAAAACAAACTATATCTTCCAGTTCAAGTTTTTTTTTTGTTTGTTTGTTTGTTTGTTTTTGAGGAAATATCATTTTGGGGGGGATAGTGGCAGAGGTGAAAACACAAGAAACAAGAAAACGTTAGTTTAGTTGTTTTCTTCTTCTGTTTGCTGAAGGTTGCCTCAGTTTGCTTTTGAAGCGCAGGAATCTGTATCCCTTTACTGGAAAAATCCAGGAACAAAACTGACCTCTGTAGTTTCATTTTTCTTGCAGGAACACAACACTGAGGTTGAAGAGCCTCAAAAGTGTTTTCCAGTGTGTTTCAAATAACCCACTGGTTATTTGTGTGTATTTTGTGTGTATCACACACAATATATTTGAAAGTTAAAGATATGTTAATTATATCAGAAAAGTACTGCTATGCCACTACTGACTTTACAGCTTCTGAGATAATGAATCTGTGAGATTATGGATGCTGAGGGTGAGACATCATAGAATCATAGAATTGCTCAGGTTGGAAAAGATCATCAAGTCCATCTGCAACCTAACCATACAACCCTAACTCTAACAACCCACTGCTTAATCATGTTCCTGAGCACCACATCCAAATAGATTTTAAATACATTCACAGATGGTGTCTCAACCACCTCCCTGGGGAGCCTATTCCAGTGCTTAACAACTCTTCCTGTAAAGTTTTTCCTTATATCCAACCTAAACATCACAACTACTCTGCTCACCCCCACTACCAGCCCATCCCCACTACCTGCAGCCACTGCAACTGGGACGTGCCCGCAGACCGCCTGAGGCTGCTCTTTGGGTGATGTAAGGGGGGGAACAACTGCATGTGGTTTTTGTCTTATGGCCAGTATACCACAGGGATGATGCTCTACCAGTCCTATGTGCATAAATACAGAAAAGCAAAGAAGACGTTGGAAGAGGTGAAGTGCTCAGATGCTCATCCATTTTTTTCCCTAGAGATCAGTTTGTCTTTAAGTACTGTTACTGCCCTTAGAAACCCTGCCACTCTCTTCTCTGTAGTTTTGTATCAGCAGAAATTAATGATTTCCTGAGGGACCAAGGCAAGCCCTTTAACTGGCAGCATTGCACAACTGCTGTTAGTGATGTCAGCCCATCACCCACGGTTCTAACTGGGCACACTGTATATGAGTAGATACATTTAAGAAAAGTCCGCGCAGTCAGCCCCAACTTCAAAAAAATGAGCTCACATTGGTAGTTTAAAATATACATGTACTTGAAACAGTAAGCTAGGTATTATTTTATTTCTTTTTTTGAGTACACAACTTTAGGTTTTTGTGTCTTGCTTTGTTTTGGTTTGGTTTCCTAGAGTAATCAAATCTAGAAACTCAGATTTTAAATGAAGCCTTGTGTCTCCCATGGGACCTGAAGGAAGCCAGGAGATGCTGAGAGATGCAGGTAAACCCATCAGCTGGCAATATCCTCTACAAACACTATGTGAAATATCTTATCAGTGACAAAATTTTCAGAGCACAACTGCACCCATCAAAGTTAAAGTCCCAGGCTGTCTTCATCTATAATTCCTCTCAGACCTTCAGTACTTCACTTGGATTGCATTTTTTAGCATGACACTTCCTGGATTTTGAAAGCATTTCATTCTACTCCCCCCAAAAATTGCAATGGCAGCAATCTGCCAACTTTGCTGGCATAGGTGAGGCTGTTACCAGCCAGCCCTGCCTGCACGTGTAAGACTTTCAGCAGGCCCTGGAACTGCACATGTTTTTCCAGTTATAATCTCAAGTGTAAACTGCTCACGACTTGTGAAAGTGTGGAAATTAGTATTTGGACTGTTATGCCTGGGGGGTGATAAAACCACTGCTTAAAGAGGGTTTCCTTGAATAACAAGCTTTCCTCATGTTTCAAAACTTTATCCATGATAGATGATTCAGAGTTTTCCATACACTAAGTCCATGACTTTCAGTCTCTTCCCAGTCAAGGATTCATTTTGAAACCTCAAACTTGGAGTAATCTTGAATTTTTTTCAATAAGTTTCTGCAATCCCTTGTGCTGTGTGTTCAGGAGTTGAGGAGGGAAGTCTTAGGTGAAGCATTAACAAGTTGTCAAGTTCTTTTTAATCCTGTTCAGTGAAAGGAAGCCTAAGCCTCACAGACTTTCATATCTGTGAGATACCTTCCTTTTCCTGTGCCTTGGCTCATTGAGAAGATCTTTGTTCTAATCCTGCTCTAGCCGGTACCACTCTCTTAATTGTTTAGAATGGGTTTTAGTGAAAAGAAGATTAGAGAAACTTTTAAGGCATGGAGAACAGCCCACCAGAAATAATACGCTGGTAACTTGACTAATTGGCCAGCATTAATTGTAGTGGGATGCATCTCCCAGGGTTTAAGCTTCAACACACCTGAGATTCCTAGGTCCTTACAGAGAGTCATGGGGCAACACTCCTTCAGTAGGAATGCTGGTTTGTTTTAGTAGCTTTATTTGCCTCCCCTGGGACAGCCTACTGCTTGTACTTGAGTGCTCAGATGGCACCATAGATTGAGAAGACAAATCAATGATAAAATGCTATATACTTTGCCAGATGACCTACAGTAAGTGAAATAGTTGGAAAAGTAATGACATGATGATGAGTTACTCCTCCTAGCGCCAGAGAAGGACCTAAACAACGGAAACACAAACAGGGTTTCAGCACACTCCCTCTACCCAACAAATCTGTTTTTCCTTCCATTTTTCCACAGAATTCTCATTATAAAGCTGCACCACTCAACTTCTTGTGGGTTTTTGTTTGGTTTTTTTTGTTGTTGTTTTTTGGAGGTTTTTTTGTTCACTGTGGAATCACTTCTCAAATCCATGAATTCTTACTTTTTTATTAACTCATATTTTTCCTCTACTTTCTTCTTCTGCATGGTTATAAACTGGTTGCAAGCCTTTATCTGACACATCTTAAACTTAGATTTACTAACTATTCCCAAATCTCCCTAGGTGACCTTCATTCTCTCCCTCTGACTTTTCCTGCTTCTTGCTGGTGTTCAGACAAGGACCAGAGCACTCAACATCCATTATTTCTGGGAATGAAGTCCGTCATCACCAACTTGCATCCAAAACTGCAGCATTTCTTATCTAAGATTGATTTTGGTTGTCTAGGTGAGCAGAGGAGCAGAAAGCAGATCCAGTCCTACTTTTGTTTGGTTCTAGTTACTGCTTCTCTTCAGCCTCAGTGAGGCTGTTTTACTTTCTGAATTAATAATGGTTGTTGTGATGTTGTTGAGCCATGGGCATGTGACCAGGGACAGGCTGCTTGGTGGGAAGAGCCACCACCATGATGGCATGGGGCGGGGGGCCACTGCTGGATGGGATGGGCATAAGGCCTTCAGGTTGGACATTCCTGCAACCACTACTGAAAATCTTGTGATCAGAATCAAAATCTAAATGAAACATGAGCATTTGGGGAAAAAAAAATGGTAAGCCATGTGTTTAAAGTTTTCAGTTTCTCAAAGTAAACATCACTTGTTGGTTCAACTTTGTCTTCCCAAATGGATACAGAATGTGGACTAATGAGACTTGTGAATAGACCCAGACCTATCTTGGTAAGACATGAAGCTTGAAGACTTCATTTTATGGTCTCAGTTTATGTGAACTTTAAAACTCCGGCTGTTTGCTTACCATAAGATATCTTTATGCACCCCTGAGCATCAATCACTGAAGAGGTCAGAACATGACAGTGGTGGTCAGAAAAAAAATCTAGCAAGCCACAGGCATAAAGACATTTGCCACAGTAGGAATATGCATACATTGTATCGTTGAACATCTCTCACTTCTGAAAAGCCAAAGATGGAAAGAAATGTGCGGTTTTTGCAGGCCAGTCTCTGGAAAGGGAACAGAACTACTAGCACTGCAAATAATTCTGGGATTGATCAGGTGGAGTAGTTTCAGCTTGCTCATCCTGTTAGCAGCTCTGGAAATCCCTGGGTGCTGCCCTCAGGCTTGCAGTCTACCCTAATCAGCTTGGCAGATCTGATCATGCAATTGCATGGCCATGTAGGTACAAGCATGCTCTGCTGTTGATCTGCAAGGCTCTCTTTCCAGGTGTGAATATCTCCTAGTCTGCAGGCGGAGCAGTCATGTGCATCATACTCTTAGGTAACATTCACACATCTGTGCTGTGCCTCCTGCATCTAGCAGCTTTGTCTGTTTTAAGCTTTGGGACAGGCAGCTGGGGTGCAAACTCAGGAGAAAGTCTCCTGTTTCTTTTAACACAGAACCCTGGCAATAAATCAGATGGTAACACCTCAGAAAATAGCGGGGCATTATATTTTGCTGCTGCTCAACACTTCTGCCTTCTGCAGCAGCAGTCTTTTTTGTCTCACTACTAATTCCATGTAAACCTCTGCCTTCTCTTACACAAGATTTTATATTAAACTTTTACAGTCCTCTCTTTTAAACTTTTACAGTCCTCTCTTATATCACCATGAATCAGGATGGTGTCGTAATGTGCGGGGCAATATCATACAGTGACTCTATTTACCTTCTCTTCACCTTCTCTTGTAAGCAGTACTTCAGGGGATGAGAACAAGATTCAATGAGGTCACTGCATTTTCATTCTGCTGTTACCAGTTTAAATAACACAAAGCACCACCAGACTCTGGAGGAGTCCTGCTGAAGCTGTGAGTCCATTTACTTCTCTCTTGGGTTTGTTATCAGGCCTGATGCCAGTGGGATGTTTGAATCCTGTATTCTAGCTTGTCTGGTCATGAGCAAGTTGGCAGTAAAAGGAACTGGTGGGAAGAAATCAAAAGTTTCAAGTGTTATTAGGCACCTGGCTTTCTTTGCATAGTCAATATATGTACCAAATGCATTTAGTCCTGTTTGTGTTCAGAGTCCCATTTGGAGCTCAGTTACTGGTAATGTTTTGTCCAACCAGAAAAGATGAAATGGGAAATTCACCTTTGTACTTAGCAGTAGGTCATACTAGGAAGATGGTATAATACATGAGTGTCCAAACACTTGCCTTGCCTGGACTGCATTAAGTGAAGAGGAATTGCCTTTGGCTGCATATAAAATATATAATATAGTTAATGTATGTAAGTAACAAAATGTATTTTTTAATATTTATTATTTAAAAAAATAGAAGGGCAACAAAATCATAAAATTGGCAGGTTAATATATACCCTTAATCACTTCATGAAGTGCATTCTGTATGGAAATGCAAGGTCTGTGTGACAGTTCAACGTGCTCATAGAGCATCCTACCAAGTACTGACAGTTGTAAAAGGCAGCAGTGGGGCACACTATGACCAGACAACAATGGATAATTTCCTACTGGGCAAATAACTGTCACTTACTTTAAGAGCTGATAGACCACAACTCGTCTTCAGTGGGAAACTAAGTACGGCAAATGCTGAGAGCTTTTCAAGACCACATGCTGTGAAATGTGTACATTTCCCACCAGTGTCACTTTTCTTTTTACAGGATATTCAATTCCCCAGAAGCTTCCTGGTATTTATAGCAGATGACACAGTTTGATCTATGTATGTATGCATGTATGTATGTATGCATGTATGTATGTATGCATGTATGTATGTATGTATGTATGTATCTATCTATCTATCTATCTATCTATCTATCTATCTATCTACCTCTCTTCTGGTTCTAGCCTCCAGAAAACCAGGCAGGCTTGAGGGAATGTAGTGACCACCACAACAAAAAGTGCCTTTTAAAGAATCACAATCTCCTTCACATTGTGTGAGATGCCTAATGAAACTGTGGTAGATGACCGTGAAACTGAAAAAAAAATAAAATTAAATTAAAAAAAGGAAGATTTCCTTTAGATTGTCCATATTTCTGGAAGTGCAAAAAACAAAACAAAAAAAAGACAACTCCTTGTTAATGTCTCTTGTTCTGGGAAACAAAAAAAAAAAAAAAAAAAAAAAAAAAAAAAAAAAAAAAAAACAAAACAAAAAAACCCCCCTGCAGATTATCACCAAGAATATTTGTGAAATCCAACTACTTTTGGAAAAAAAAAATACTGAGATTGAAACAGATATTCCATTCCCAGCATTCCCAGGAAATCACGACTTTAAGAAAACCACGAGGAGTGCTTTTTCTGCAGTAAAATCATAGAAGTTATTATTTGGTCTGATTTCTCTGCTTCCTAAACAGGAAGAGGAGGGCCACTAAAATGATGAGAGGGCTGGAACACCTCTCTGATGAGGAAAGGTTGAGGGAACTGGGCTTGATTAGCTTGGAGAGGTGAAGGCCCCAGTGAGACCTCATTGTGGTCTTTCAGTACTAGAAGGGAGTATATAAATATGAGAGGGAATGATTATTTACATGGGTTGATAGTGGTAGGACAAGTGGGAATGTTTATAAACTAAGACAGGGGAGAAACAGGTTAGATGTTAGGAGGAAGTTTTTCACACAGAGGGTGGTGATGTACTGGAACAGGTTGCCCAGAGAGACTGTGGATGCCCCATCTCTGGAGGCATTCAAGACAAGGCTGGATGTGGCTCTGGGTAGCCTGCTCTAATGGTTGGTGACTGCCCATGGCAGGGGGGTTGAAACTTGAAGATCTTTGAGGTCCTTTTCAACCCTGGCCATTCTATCAGTCTATGATTTTATGATTCTAAATCATTCAACTTAACTTGGTAGTGCCTGCAAGTGGAAAAGGTAATTTAAATTTGACAAACACACATCTTCCAAAGACCTGGTAGTGAAAAATAGCTAGTACTCACTTTGAAACAAGATGCAGAGAATTTATATCCTATTTTATTAATGCCACTCACTCAGGTAGTTTATCCTGTTTCTATTTTGGATTTTTCCAGTTTCAGCTTTCAGACACAGGTCATTATTCTGCCTTAATATAAGAAGAAATTTCAAATATAGTAGTACCTTTTCAGTGGATCTACAGCAAAAGCAAGATGGTTATACTGTGTTCAGCTTGGTTTTCAAGACTTCTTTCTATACACAACTCAACATATGCATGTCCTTCTCTGACAGACATCTTTTCATCCCCTCAGAAAATCTCTGCAGCTGTTTAATGATTCTGCAAAAGACATGCATTGTATCTATACTGTGCCACAGTATCAGTCACACAGTCACATTAAGGTCAGAAGTAGGAGGAGAGTAAACTGATAACTTGGAACAGATAGCAGTTGGAAGAAAAATCAGGGGAGTTAAAATGGCTACTTTTACACTCTTCAATCGCAGATACAGCTGACAAGGTGGCTGAGGACTAGGGTGCTGCTGGCCTTTCACCAGGTTTCTCAAGTACTGCAGCACCTTCCCAAAACTGTGGACGTGATGTGCCGTATTTAAAGCACCAGTACAGGAACGTGGTTTAGTTATCATGATACCTGCTCTGTGCTGCCGTCTTAGGCAGATAACTGAGATCCAGTGGTACAGGACTGTAAGTGGCCTGAACTATCCACATGTGGATGCGCCTCAGGCAGCAGGCACAGTTTTCTTGTCATTTTTTTTTTATTTCCTCATGAACTTTAGTGGCTGATTTTTGTGTGTAGAGTCATGCAACTGAAAATTAGGAATAATTTTACATCAGTAATTCAAGGCATGAGGAAAAAAAAAAGAAAAGATTTCATTACTTTGGATTTGGTTCCTCAGAAGCAGCTTGGTGGTAAGGATAGAAGATTTCTTATCATCCCAGACAAGAATCAACTATATTGACACTTTCTGCTGCAGAGGAACCATAAGCACAACATGAATTCACACCTATTAGCAGAAGGAAAAACTGTCCTTCAAATGAGTAAAGCATCTAGTGGAAACAAGGGTGTGTCACCTGGGAATATTATAGGGATGCTGTCCAGACTTGCAGAGGTGGAATTAGGAAAGCCAAGACACAGATGGAACTGAGCTTGGCAAGGGATGTTAAAAACAATAAGAAGGGATTATACAGGTCAGAAGAGACAGGCCAAAGAGTGTGTTCCTCCTCTGCTAAATGGGAAAAGAGATCTGGCTACAACAGATATGAGAAGATGAATTCTTTGCTTCAGTATTCACTGGCAGCCAGGATTCTCATATCTCTGAACATCACATCCCTGAACCTGAACATCTAGGTGGGAACTGAGGGAGTGAACTCCCCCTCAGTGTGAAGGTGATATGAGAGCAACTCATGAGACTGAATATGTACAAGTCCACAGGGCCGGATGACATGCATCCCAGGGCCATAAGGGAGCTGGCTGATGTGGTTGTTGAGTCACTCTCCATCACATTTTGAAAAGTCATGACTGTCAGGCTAAGTCCCTGGAGACTAGAAAAAGGGAAACATCACTCCCATCACTTCCTTCCCAAGGGAGGAAGAAAGGCCCAGGGAACTATAGGCTGGTGAACTTCGCCTGGGATGATCATGGAACAGATCCTCCTGGAAGACATGTTAAGGAATGAGCAGATGGTCAGAGATAGCCAGCATGGTTTTACCAAGGAAGAGTTATGCCTGACCAATCTAGTGCCCCTCTGTGTTGGGCTCATGGTACTGGTGGGCAAAGGGAAAGAAACTAATGCCATCTACTTCTGAAAGGCCTTTGATTTGGTCCTGCAGCGCATCCTTATCTCTAAATTGGAGAGGTATAAATTTGAAGGGTGGATTATTTGGTAGATAAGGAATTGATTGGAAGATTACAGCCAGACCATTGTGGTCAATGGCTCTATATCCAGGTGTACGTCAGTAATGAGCAGTGTCCCCTAGGGGTTCATCTTGGGACTCATACTTTTTAACATCTCCATCAATGACATAGATGATGATGTGCATCCTCCACAAGTTTGCTGATGACACCAAGCTGAGTGGTGTGATTGATACAGCAGGAGGAAGGGATGCCATCCAGTGACCTTGATCAACTCAAAATATGAAGCATTATGAACTTAAAGAGGTTCAACAAAGAGAAGTTCAAGGTTTTGCACTTGGATCAAGGCAATACCAGGTACAGATACAAACTGAGAGCAGAACTCCTTGAGAGTAGCCCTGCTGAGAAAACCTTAGGGGTCTTGGTTGATTTTTATCAAAATGAACCAGCAGAGTGTACTTGCAGCCCAGAAGGCCAGTGGTATCTTGGGTTGCATCAGGAGTGGCCAGTAGAGAGAAAGAGGTGATTTTCTCTATTTCCCCCTCATGAGGGCCCATCTGGAGTACTGCATTCAAGTCTGGGGTGCCCAACACAGGAAAGAAGCAGAGCTTTTGGATAGAGTCTGGAGGAGGGCCATGAAGATTATTCAAGGGTAGAAGCACCTCTCCTATGAAGACAGGCTGAAGGAACTAGGCTTGATCAACTTGGAAAATGTACGGCTGCAGGGAGACTTCATCGTGTCCTTCCAGTACTTAGAGGGAGTTTATAAACATGAGGGAAATCAGCTTTTTATATGGCTAGATGATGAGAGGACAAGGGGAAATGGTTTTAAACTAAAGGAAGGAAGATTTAGATTAGATATCAGGGGGAAGATTTTTACTGAGAGAGTGATGATGTGCTGGCACAGGCTGCCCAGAGTGGCTGTGGATGTTCCATCCCTGGAAGTGTTAAGGCCAAGTTCTATGTGGCCCTTGGCAGCCTGACCTAGTACTCGATCTATTGGCTAGTAGCCCTGCCTGTGGCAGGAAGTTGGAACTTCATGACCCTTCAGGTCCTTTCCAACCCAAGCCATCCCCTGATTTTATGATTTTAGGATTTTTAGTTTGCTGACATAATCTAGTAGATATGTAATGAAATCAATTGAGATTAAACAGATAAAAGTAATTAGTAGAAAAAAATTATATTCATTTTACACAGCTCTGTCAATTAGACAGGCAAAATAAATTACTAATAACCAAGTTCACATTTAGTATATTGTTTCATTACCTGGCATCTGGAAAATTCAGCCAATGACTTACGCACTGCAACACTTACCTTTGCATTATCAACTGTGCAATCAACTAGTTAAATTTAACTGCAGTGAGCTGACTCCAACTAAGCACCATACAGGCTGCTGTGAAGAAAATCAGCTCCATCCCAGTCTGACCCGGTATATCATACATTGGTCATATAGAACACTAGTACATCTCATGGAAGAAGTTCGGTACCTGTGAAAAAAATCCAAATCTCAGAAAAGGAAGTGACATCAGGATTTCTGCAGTTTTGAAAGCTATTTTCCCCTCTACAGAAGAACTTTGTCAACTTCCATTAAGAAATAAAATACTAATTTTAAAGGCATCATCCCTCTTTGTTTCCAAAAAGGGGACCAAATAGCAGGTGGAGATTTAAACCAGGACTAATCCTGCTTTTTCTTTTTGTCTTGGCATTAACTACCTTAATAGTTAATGAAGGTGGCTTCAGTGGACTATGACTGTGCTATGTCTTCCCATTTCAAAAGCCTATCCTCCTCAACAGAGAAATGTGAATTGTTGGGTATTTTCTACTTGATGTTCATCTTAAACATCGTTCTGAAAGTAAGGTTGCTTGGAATCAATTTTTAAGTGTTTGCATATTGTATTTCATCATCTGTACTCCAGTAAAAGTACTCCTCTTTCTTCATATCAAAGTTTTCAAGGCCAAACAGTATAATTAATTCTTTCACCTGTTCAAAGAATCCTTAGCTGACTTAGCATTATTTCTCAGCACCAGGGAATGAATATGTGGCAAAACAAAAAATAAGATCAGTAGTTCTGTAACAGGCTTGCAAAATACTGAGGTAAGGATATGTCAGGCTACAGGCTCATGTCTTTAAGGACAGAAAACTGAAGAGGTATGGAAGGTGACATATTTTTTATGACGTTCAGCAAACACCATTTGATCATCTCTGAAAGCACTACAACATATCAGCATGTATTTAGTTACAAGCAAATGATTATGAACTAAACGTATCATAGTCTTAAGCAGAAATTGCATGAACAGTAGTACAACACAACCAGTACAAATAAGCCCAAGCCCAATTCTGTGCAGCAGGATTGTGCTAGATGTTTGTGGAAAAAAAATAAAATAAAATAAACAGATGCTGACTTAGACTCTGATCCTGGGGAATCATTCTCAGCAGCCTTTCCCATCTTCTGTTCTTGATGCTGATGATCATGTTCATGCCATGCTTATAAGCAAAGAAAGAATTGAAGATGCAAAATCTGGGGGGGTTTCACACAGGAGTTTTGTAATCACCAAGAAGGCAACAGTCACACCTTAGTGGTGGTCAAGTGGTTTGAAGCAGTAATAAGCCAGACAGTAAACTGAAAATGAGAAAGGGATTTTCAAATATTTTGCTGTAATTTCCTTACTAGCAGTTCACATAAAACAACAACAGAACTAGCACAGAAGGTACTATTAGAACAGTGATAAGCACAACAAAGCTATATCAGATCATAAAAGCAGTTATGTTCAGCTTTGATGATTTGGCAACAAGACTAAAATGATACAAGAGAATGAGGAAATCATTCCTGGGGGAGAACAAGTCTGCTAAAAAATAGAAGGTTTATCCTCATGCCATGGTCTTTTCCTTCAGTCCTTGAATGAGATCTGCCATGAACATGGCACTGGCAATTCCCCCAGGCCCACTGAGTACAGAACTCCTAAGGTAGCATAAATTGTTGTGTTACAGTGGCAACACTGCCTACAGCAGGGATTTGGAGCTATGTGATCTTTAGATTCCCTCCCATCCCAAGCCATTCTGTAACTATGATTCTGTGGTACCCTCACCATGGAGCAAACGCTCCACCACCATGAATTTACAACAGCCTTCACTATGAGAAATGGCAGAACTTGGCATAGCTTAAGGGAATAGAGGGGTTCTTGAATGAATGAAGGTGACCAATGCAGCAAGCTCATGCTGTAGGGAAAACCAGGCAGCAAAGCTTCTGCAAATGACTCTGTGTGCTTCAGGCCTGCAGTAAGCAGCTCAGAAGGACACAGCAGCTTTACCTTCAAAACAGTCTGAAAGCTGGCAGATAACAACAATAGGCAACTCCTGGACTGTGCTTCGTGAAGCAATACCACACCATCATTACAGTAGCTGCTAACAGAAATACAAATTGACAATGTAGGACAGAGCTTCCAGGTCTTTTTTTTTTTTCCTTGACACCTTTGTTGACAACTGGCAGCAGCTTCACTAGTTACGATCTGAAGCAGTAACTTTGTTGAGGAGTTTGGGAAGATGCTGTGGTAAGTCAAATCCATGCTTAATACACAGGGAAAGTAAATCAATGAAACTCCTGCCAGTACTGAGAAGATATCAACTATTTTCCTCATATTGTTTTTACTAGAGACCCCAGCTTGTCATGTTTCACAGCTGTGATGAGATCTTCTGCGGGGAAAAAGTTGAAGACAGTTTTGGACTTCTGGAACCCTTTCAGGGATTTATTTTAGAGATTTTAGAGATCTATTTATGCCCACACTAAGGCTCAGCTCAGGTTAGGGACCCAAACACCAAGAGGCACAGGGATGCACTTTGTCCACACCTGGTGAGGCTGCAGTGGCACAGCTCCAGCCTCCCTGTGTCAGCTACTCTGTGCCTCCAGCCTCTCCACAGCATCCCGAGTGAGAAGCTGCTTTGCTACCTGATATTGAGCAGTGCATCTGTAGGTACTCCTTGAGGGAAGCTTTATTGACAAACTTTAACATTGTCGATATTGTTAACACTGACCAGTAGGAGATCCAACTAGTTGGTTGTGCTGATGATGCTGAAGAGGAGGCTGTGAGGCCACCAAACGAGGCCAGCACCCGATCTGCGAAGCAGCCCTTCTCCTTCCCTCCAGTTCCCAGCGCCCGGGGGCAGCACTCAACTGCAGAGTGCTGCAGGCAGTGGGGAAGCTGTCAGCCTCCAGCCACCTCTCTCCTGCACACATGGCTTCACTCAGAAAGCCTGCTTCTCTGATTTCAGCAGGGCTGTGTCTCTGAAGCCAGAGCATCTCGTCCTTGGGGGTTTTCCTTTCTTTTATGTGGAGTAAAGGGTCTTTGGGTGCAAACCCAGTACATCTGTAACAGCAGTGAGCTTTCTAGCGAAAGAGCTGAGCTGCTAGGCTACAGCACTGTTGGCAAGACACTATGGCATGAAGAGTGAGGAGATGTAGAAACAAGGACAGAAAAATGCATATATTTACCCAAACCAGCAAATGTTAAATGATTTGTAGAGTGCCTTTTTAGCCTTGCTGAAATAGCATGTCTTACACTTTGTTCTTCAGCTTTCTTAGAAGAAGTAAAATTCTGGGAAGATTCTTGCTTCAGAGAAGGCCAGCTGTTACAAGAGAATGCCAGACACTGAGAGGAATACTTTAAGTTTACAAGATATTGCATATTACCAGAATGCATTAGTCCATCATCTTTATGTCAGCATTCCATTTCAGCTTGCTTAGAAATATCAAGCAAGAAAAGAGGGGAAAAAAAAAGAATTCTAAATGCAAAATTTCTACTTTATCATAATATTGAGAGGTATGTCCACAGTAACTATATTCATACTGAGGATTAGCCACTCAGGAAAAAGACAGTGCTCACTAGGGTTAATATAAACAACAAGAGGAAGTCCACACAAGCCACACAAGCAAGTAAAAGTGATTCAGGCTAAGCAGTTAATGTTAAGATTTTAAATGCAAGCTAGTTAAAATGAGTTTCTTAACTAGAGAGTAAAGAATTTGGATTTGGTACCATCATCTTCCACAAGTAATACATTTTCTCACTGATATTTTGCAACTTAAAGCACCAAAAGAGACTCTAGCTGTCCTGTAGTTCTTCCTGAGAAACTTCAAGACTTTACAATTGTAGATACACTTTATTCTCTGTACATGTCTTCTGTTGAGAATGTCAGTTTGTGTGGGAAGAATTGTGAAGATCTGAGGGAATTTTCTCCTAGGAGCCAATAGACCTCAGCTCTTCATCAGCTTGTAGGGAAAGAATGAGACCTTGCTTGATTTCCAAGAGGAAAAAACAATTAGTGAGGAGACAGCTGTAGTCGCCTGGGTTTTACTTACCTAACTCGAGCCAGGACCTCTGAAGGCTTGAGATTTGACATGTGTGACTTGAGAGAATCTATGGAAATATGACCCAACCCTGGATTTTCATAGGCAGTATCATTTGAAGCTCTATAACAAGGCAGAAATGTAAACAAACTTGGCAGGCTTAAAGTAGATATAACCAACAGTCTTATCACTGTCAACGGTTTAGGGCACGTTCGGCCCGGNGATCAGATGGATGTGTCAAGAGATGTTTTCAGCTGGATGATCTGGGATAATTCAGAAAAGCATCTCTATGGAACTACTGCAAAGGTATTTTTCAGAATGGAATTAGAAAATTTAGAGAAAATTTTGAGGATAAATAAGAATATAATATATAGATATGCATACATATATATATATAATATGTATTTTTAAGAATAGGTAGGATTTAGTTGTTGGAAGGCAAGTCCAGGGAAATGACATCTACAGACAAAAGCAGAGTGGGTGTCAGATAAAGGCCAACTGTCATGACAGACTCTCAAGAACAAACGCCTTGATATTAGATATGAGGTTTCTACTGTGTAAGAAGAATACTGGAAGGATTTAAGTATCAGAAATTTTAAACTCCCTTAGATTTATTTGTTAGATAAAGGAAGTCAGTAGGTACTTAAAAACATGAAAAATCTATAGCT
Organism: Odontophorus gujanensis; assembly: GCA_013399175.1. NCBI lineage: Eukaryota > Metazoa > Chordata > Aves > Galliformes > Odontophoridae > Odontophorus > Odontophorus gujanensis. Next base: position 157,679 of record VXAB01012921.1, read on the forward strand.
TACACTGTAGTCAGAAAAGCAGGATCTTCATATATATCTTTGAAAGTCATTGAGTTAGGCATCAACAGTCTCACTATAGCATTTGCTGAATATAGCATATTTGAGGTAGAACTTGGGCTTTTAAATTCTCTTATACAGAAGTACCCATGTTAATTTCTGGAAATGTATCACCTGCCAGCAACATCTAGAATTCCTGCATCCCTTCTCAATGTGAGGAAAAAAATATCAAAACAAATCCAAACCAGCCTGTTTTGCAATTATTCCAATCTCTCCACTTTTCTGATATTCCTTTCGCTTCACTCTCTGCAATTCACATCACTGACTGATGGGTCCATACTACCAATTGTCTTGCTCCAGGAATGAGGAAACACTTACCTGTCAGAACAGGTATGATGTAAGGAAGAAATCTTTAGATATGAGGAAAAGATCTTTTTCAGTGAGGGTGGTGAGGCACAGGAACAGGCTACCTAGTGATGTGGTGAATACCCCATCCCTGGACACTTTCAAGGTGAGGCTGGATAAGGCCCTGGGCAACCTGATCAAGCTGTGATACCCCAGTTCATTGCAGGGGAGTCAGACTAGATGGCCTCAGATGTCCCTCCCAACTCCAAGCATTCTATGATTCTATGATACTTTGAGAAGTCATTGTTTTGCCTGGGAATAATAGTCACCTGTCATGAGCTGCCAACATCTGAGCATACGTTACTGACATAATGTCAGCTGAGAAAAAAGAGATTCTTGGCTGCCAACACTGTTCCCATGGAAACCCACTGAAGACAAGGGTCCACATGCTTATCATTCCCTCCACCCATATATGCTTTTTTTCCTTCTCCTTTAATGAAAGTTCAGAAAATGTAATCTCGCAAATCTTAATTGCAAGTTAATGGTCTCAACCACCAAGTTCTTTGGGGGGCTTGATGTTGCTATGCCTTGGAATTACAAGATTTCATTTCTGTTCTTATCATAACCACAACCTTAGCTCAGTGTTTTGGGGAGACTTTTTAGATATTTCAGTTTTCACAGTCCTTCCCTGAGATAATGGAAGCTTTTGCATGCACATTGGCCTAAATTCTGGTACAGGAATACAGGAACTCTTAATTATTAAATATTAAAATATGTGTTGGGGCCACCAGTCTGAGGTCTAACAATCTTTCATCTCAACAGTATAACCAGGTAGATAAGTGTCAGTAGCTACTCAAGGAAATAAAGGCATTGATGTTGCAGCTGGTAGATTTCACTCCTTTAGCAAAGTGACTATTAGCAATAGTGCCCTGAGTCCTGAGTGAGGTGGGAGGGCACAGCCATGAGTGTGCGGGGAGCATCACTGTACTACTGGGGACAGCTCTGCTGAGCAGAGGAGAAGGGACCTGCTTGTGTCTCCTGCTAGTAGCCATAATTCTGATTTGCTTTTTCATGTTTTCACATTTGAGAGTAAGCTGTACTTTTACTTTGACATATCTGCGCAGATCTGAAGTGCCATGGAAGTTTTGGCACAGTTTTCTGTCAAAAGCTGCCTGAAGTGACAGATCTGCTGAAAAAAAGCATCTTCCTTCCCACATACTCTAGTGGAAGGGACATCATTCCCTCTGTACTTTTGAAAGAAACAGAGGAAGCTTACTACAGTGCTCATTTTTGTAAAAAGCTATCTATCTCAAGTAGATGTGCACAGCTGGTCTGACTCACAACCCAGCATCACTACCTTCCTGCCCACTAGTCTCCCCCGTGTGGCTGCCTCTTTGCCATTCCACTTCTGCACATCTTGTGTCAGGAGCCATCCTCAAAGATGCACCAAGCACTCCAAAATCGTGTCATGAGCAGTGTACCATCACTGTTTGCAGTCTTCAGCTACAGCTTCATATCACAGTTAAGAGACAGAGCTCCCCTTTGTGATGAGTCTATTTCCTTATGATGATGGGTCCTTTCCAGCATCCTTTCTTTACTTTACCTCTCACCTTCTCCATTTTCTTTTTTTTCTTCCTGTTTTCCAGGAAATTTCTATACTTTTAAAGATTTTCTTGCTTTTGGTAGTATTAGATCTCATCAGTGCTGATGACCACAGGCTGCTCAGCTCTTGCTGGCAAGGTTTCTACAACTGACACAGTTCCCAGATTTGCCCAACTTTTTGGGCTCAAAATTATCACCAATTTCTCCATAACCATTAAGTATTCTTTTACCAGCAGGGTTGTATTACATGAAGCCTTTTCTCCAGTGAGAAGGCAGGATCTCTATTAGATGGTATCAATGCCAACAAGCTTATTTCTTGTCATAGAAGCCTCTTTCAAGGCAGAAGAGACCATGGATAGGATAGTTCCCAAGTGAGAGCCCATGAGCCTGTTGCCAGATAGTTTTGAAGTGAATGAGTGGCCCACAAACTGGTTTTCTGTGTTCATTTTTTTTTTTGTAATTTTGTTTGTAAGACATCTACAAATAGCTCAGACTCACTTCAAGTAGGTGCAAGCAATTGATTGCCTCGGGTGAGTGAGCTTGTCTGCTCCAAACTGATTCACATGGAACAAGTGCTCCAGCTCTCCCAAAAATCATTTTCCAGCAGAAGATTTGCAGACAGCTGTTAGCACTGAAGGAAAGCCAATCCCCACTTTCAGGCTATGGTTTTGAATATAAAAGCCCTATTTCCCTTCCAAAGAAGTGAATGCTGATTGTAGTAACCCACACCATTCCCAGAAGGCAAGAAAAGTAAGTACAGGAACTGAGTTCATCAAGTTTACATCCTTTCTTTTAGAGCCACTGCAGCATTTCTTACCTAATACTTCAAAGTACTTATATTTTTACCGGATTTGAGTTTTCAGGTTTCTACAGGCATGTCACACATAATGTAGTGTTTCTCAGTCCAATCAATAATCATAAGTAATAAAAAGACACGACCTTCAGGTCCTTCAGTTTCCTCTTAAAGAGAATCCAAGCATGTGATATTCTGAGAAAGCCAATCAGGAGAACAACTGGGGACCTCCATAATTAGAATACTATTTTGTTTGTTTTGGGCTTAACCCAAAGTCAGTAAATATGCAGACTCAAAAAAGAACAAACTTCAGATATGGATATTCTCGGGGGAAAAATGAGATGGAGTTAAAAAATCTTTTTTTGTTGTTTTTCTCACACGGAGCCTGCAGTCTATAAGGGGCAAAAGGTAACTAATCATATATGTACAGACATATTCAGCTCGTGCTGCAATGAAATGGGGTTGAACTGGCTGGGGAAAAGCTCAGCAACAAAGGCCCTAAAGGCGGCAACAGAGAGGCCTTGGGTCCTTACAATGTAACACCTCCGGAATGTGACAGACTAGTTGGAGCCAGGGATGAGAGACTATGGGTAGGAGTTAAAGAAGAGCATTTCAGACTGGAGATGCGGAGTCTTTTTCCTTAGGGACACAGCGCTGGGCAGGGAGCAAGTTCCCCACACGGCTGTGCAACTCCATTCCTGGAGTTGTCCAAGCTTCCCCAGAGGATGCAGCCTTGGGCAGCCCGGTGTGAGCTGGACCTGCCCAAGGCTGCACCATCCTGTCTGAACTTTCCTATAATCTTACAATCCCATACAAATAGCTTTTATATAACATTTTTCCTTTTAAAGTCTGCAAATATCAAAATACATGGACCAACATATTTGTTCCAGTGATCGGAAAAGTATTTCTATTGAGGAAATCCACCTGAAGAAGAAAGCATGGGATGGAATGCATGTGTTTTGTTCTGACAGTGTAATAGCATGTTACAGCCAGAAGGAATGTCTAGTAAATTGTTTGCTTACTGACTCGGTTTTTTTTGTGATCTGAGCTAAGATAGCATTAGAGAATTGATCAGGGTAGACTGATCAATATACAGGCCTACACGCTAGGCCTGTATACACTTTGTCTCAAGCAGATAATTACATAAACAGTGCAAACAGAAAGAAAAAGACAAATCCAGAGACCTTCAGTGGACTGATACCAGAACTTAGATTTTTGCAATAAGTGGTCATAATGCTAGTCACTGGGATATAGGTCTCTTGAGGGAATGCAAATAAAAATGAGACAAGTCATCAGTTGTGTTACTTTGGGTTTCATAGAACCCTATATCCCCACTCCATCCCACGAAAGCAGAATACAGGCCTATTGGATCTCAGTCCTCAGACAAAGAAGCAGCATATGCCTTTCTCCAGCCACTGGCACTCCCTCTTTCTCTCCCTAGTTCCACTTCTTCCTCTAGTTCTGTACCCTTTGTAGAAAATCACTAACTGTAGTTGTGCAAAAAGAAAATTAAATGATCCCAACAAGTCTTTTAGATATTGCAGTCTAGGAATTTAGCTGTGTTCATACAATATGGAGGACTGAAATGAAAGAAAAAGAATATGGGAGAGAACATGCCCTTTAGGGATTGAACCTAACTTTTTACTCTGAAAGAAAATACGATTTAATTATTTGCTTTGATGGTAAATTGTTTTCTTGAATTATAAAAATAATTAAACAAAAAAAATGATGGTGATCTTTGCACTAGTAAGGGCACATGAATAATAACACTGTGACCTACTGGCAAAGGAGGGGTAGGGGAGGAAGGAAAACATTGGCCACTAGGACTCCTTCTTTATTGGTCATCCTAGGACATCATGTGGCCAAGGCTCCTTTTTAAAGCCCATCTCTTGGAGCTTGTACTATCCTCCTGGCTCATATTTCTGCTTGATCCTGTAAAAGACTGCTACCTGGCCTGACAAAATGTGCGACCAGTTTGTGGGCACCTGGAAGCTCCTTTCTAGTGAAAACTTTGAGGACTATATGAAAGAGTTGGGTGAGAAATATTACTTGAAATTATTGTGCCTGGGTTATGGAAGGAATGCTTAATTTGAACTGTATTCCTTGCTTGCTTTTTCTGACCGAGCTGTTTACCAAGATCTTTTTAGTCCAACTACTTTTATTAAATAGTTTTATACTGGAGGACTTGCCTGTTTGTATTAGTGTTGTCACATTCCTATAACATAGAAAAACCTTGCTTGGGAGGAATAGTTTCAGGTCGGCCAAGTCTATGCACGCCTAACTGGTAGTGCTATAAGTGAAAGCAAACACTTAGCTGCAGTATTTTATGTGAATTTATTTTTAAGCTTTTGGAGATACAAAGTGGTGTAATGCTAGAATGCAGCAAACTTCTCCATGTCTAAGAGCAACACACCTACATTTGCTCTTGGATTACAACACTGATTAATTGTCATGGCTATTATAGAAAGTGAATGAAACTCTATGACTGCCTCCAGTGAATGTTAACAAAGAAAACTGCACAGATTCATGTAGATACTGCAGATACTTGCAAAAGATGTGAGGAATAACACTCTAAAGGTGTAGACTTCTCATTTAGAATTAAAATTGAGCTTTAGGAGATTTCTATATTACAGTGGGATGGGGGAAGTATGGGGTAACTTGCACTGTTTGGATCTATACAGGGTGAAAATGTGGGGAGTTATTTGGAGATTAAGGCTAAAACACTCAGTGAAAGTTCTGCAGCATGCATTCAGGCAGCTTTCAGTGAGATTCTCACACTATTCATCTTTAGCCCAGATTTTACTCAGGACATAAGAGTTGCCAGCTATTTCTTAATCATTTCCTTTCATTCAGCCTAACCACTGATGAATATATCTGCAATTTAAGGTATTTTTTGTTTGTTTGTTTTTATGGCTTACAAACTGTCATATATTTCTGCTTATTTATTTTTAGATACGGTTAGCATACATGTTAGTGCATAAACAACTGTGGTTATCTGGAGCGAGTACATATGCAAATATCTGGCACTGAAGCTTCATCTCAGTCTTCAAAGTGTTGCTTTTGCTACTCTGACAATGACAAATCATGCAGTTTCCTTATGTCATCCCATCTGGCCTGGTCTATAAACATACTAGCTAATGAACCTTGACTACATAGTACTAATAAAAAAAAATCAGAAAGTAATGGGGAGAGCAGCACTGTATTTTCCGCAGATAAGAGAAAATCACAACAATAAAACTTTCATAGTGTTCTTTTTTTATTTACAGGTGTGGGGTTTGCTACCAGGAAGATGGCTGGTGTGGCCAAACCTAATTTAACTATCAGCATCAATGGTGATGTGATAACCATCAAATCAGAAAGTACCTTCAAAAATACAGAGATCTCTTTCAAGTTGGGTGAAGAGTTTGATGAGACCACAGCAGATGACAGAAAAACAAAGGTGAGTCCAAAAATGGCTATTTCCAACCACATATATGTATATAAATTGTCAGATAAAGAGAACTGAGTTGCTACTTTCACATCCGCTCTTGAAACACTGCCTTCAAAGGTAAATGTGCTGAGATTGCTTTTTGCTTCAATACTGTTCAAGCATGGAGAGAGTTTCCTCTTTGGTCCAAAACACCCTGATGAAGGAGTCATGCTTTGCTTTTTTCTCTGATAGAATGTCATAACCCTAGACAATGGCGCACTGAAGCAGGTGCAGAAGTGGGATGGCAAAGAGACTGTCATCAAAAGAAAAGTGGTGGATGGCAATCTGCTGGTGGTGAGTTCATTTTTGCTGTCTAATCACCGAACTCATCATGCAGAATGCTGTTTTGGTGGATATGTTACACTGGATTCAAACAGAGAATCAAAACATCTGAAAAGACTGTGCGTTGAGTGAGAAGTCTTTCTTAACAAGACTGGAGCATGCGTTAAAACTGAAAGGATCTTAAACTTATGGAATGGTATAGAGCTATATGCATTCCATCCATAACAAGAACTGGTTAGGAAAGGATAGAATGAAAAATAATCCTAATTAGGGAAATGTTTATATTTTATAATCATTAAGTCCCAGACAGGATAGTGGATGCCTTAAAAAACATTCATGTTAGGTGCACCCTCTCTATGCTGACACAAAATACTTCTGTTCATCTCCAGTAGAACCCCCATAGCAATGTCTGATGACCATATTGTAGACTACCAGTAACCATGACAATGCTATGATGCTGTAGCAAAAAAAGAGAGGAAAAAAAAAAAGAAGTAATCTGTATCTGATCTCCTGATTGTTGTTATCTGGGGAGACAGCACTGTGCTTGACTTGGTGCCAGTGAGGTTTAGCTGCAGTTTGGGATTTCCCATTGTTGCTCTCCAGTTTAAGGAAAAACACTTTGAAATACCTGGGAGGGAACTAACAATGTCTTTGTAAAAGGGAGCTAGGATTCCTATATGCTAAAAAATTATATACATACATTAAATTCTTAAAGAGTTCTGCCCTTCCCTACAGAAAAAAATGCCTACAAATGTAATATTTGTATTTATTTGGATAAAGACCAGAAGAGAATAAATAAAAATAGTGCTTAATATCAACTTAATTAGAAAAGACTGAAGAAAACATAATTTTATCTAGTAGAAAAATAGATGCGGACAGAGCCTAAAATGCAGAGGATGACACATGCAGCTGCAAGTTGTGTAGGACTTTATGTATATGTTGTAAACACATATGAAGAAAATGAGCGACAGCCATGCAAGATGAGAGGAAAAGAGATAAATGCTTAGATCCAAAGCTCCCCCATCCTTCTTGGTTGTTCCAGAAGCCTTCTTTAAGGCCCAGAAGGTGAGATTAGAAAACCCCCAGGGAGATCTCTAGGCTTCTATGAATATTTTAGGCTTTTATTTCTGAACCTTATAACATTGAGTTTCACTGCCTTGGCAATTGTTCTTCAAAGAAGAGAAATGCAAATTCTTTCTTGCTTTAGCTCCCAGTGTATAAGTAATATGCAGTGAGACTTAAAAGCTGATTAAATTTGCATTTCCTTCCAGGAATGCACCATGAATAATGTTACCAGCAAAAGAGTTTATGAAAGAGCATGAGGAAGCCGTCTTCATGTGAGACTGATGTTTATGGCTGAATAAAAACAACTTCACTAAAGGAGAAAAACTCCACAGACACATTTTGAAGAGAACTACACTTTTTACAGATGCATCCCCTCAAAATTACATGCAGCTACTCTAATTTGTTGTGGCTATTCAATAAAACATTCTGCTTTCTACAACCCATGTGTGTGTTGGCATTTGTCAGAAAGGGCCTTGGGGTGTCCACTGTGGGGATGCTGCTATGTGGGATGTATCGAGTGAAAGCCAGCACCACACTTGGTAACTGTGGCACATCTCACTGCAGAAGGAGGGTCAGAGACCATCCAGTGAGTGGTGTGTGCTGAGTAATGGAGGTAGATGAAGACCTGGATACAAAGCATCGTCTGATGACTTGTATTTGCTGTGTATGATCTACCAACTGCAAGGAGGCTGTCGTTGAAGTGCCCAGCATTGGCTTTTAATGTGAGCAGGGAACCTGGAACCTCACCCATGGCTATGGTTTGGGAGAACTTAAAAAAGCTGAAAACATTAAGCTTGGGGATAATGTGGAGTGGTTTGATCTTGTCCAGCTCCACTTACAGTGAAATCAGAGCTGCTGGAGCTCTCAAGAATATGTTGCTAATGAGCTCAATGTTGCTCAAGAATATGAATATGTTGCTATGTGCCTTTCCCTAACTTTTTTTCTTTGCCCTAGAACGGACAAAAAGCATCAACCTAAAAATCAGAGTTTAGAGAGTACTCTCAAGCTATCTAAAAAGCCTTTAAAAGTTTTCTCCTATTAAAACCTCCTTACTCTCCTATATGCACTTTCTACTAAGTCATTAGACTGAACCAGTCTTTGAATTTTATATCTGTTACAAAAAGCTTTTATGGCAATGCAAAGCCCTTTAGGGGCCAGATTTTTCAACTTCTCTTGTTCTCAAATTCCCTTTTTCCATCTCTTTTAGTCCTTAATACCTGCTTCAAAGGTTCATGTCCACACAAACTTGTAATTGACAAGTTGGCCATGAGCCAGCAAATGTGCCCTCGAGGCCAAGAAGGCCAAAGGCATCCTGAGGTGGATTAAAAAGAGTGTCCAACAGGACAAGAAAAGTGATCTTCCCCCTCTACTCTGCCCTGGTGAGGCCTCACCTGGAGTGTTGTGTTTAGTTCTGAGCTCCTCGGTACAAAAAAGACAGGGATCTCCTCAAAGAGTCCAGAGGAGGGCCACAAAGATGATAAAGGGCCTGGAACAACTCTCTTATGAGGGGAGGCTGAGAGACCTGGGTCCATTCAGCCTTGAAATAAGAAGACTCAGAGGCGATCTGATCCAAACCTATAAATTCTAAGGAGCGGGAGGCAAAGGGACAAGTTGGACTCCTCTGCAGTGTGTGGTGAGAGGACAAAGGGGAAATGGACNGACTCCTCTGCAGTGTGTGGTGAGAGGACAAAGGGGAAATGGACAATGTAGGGAAGTTTTGCACGAATGTACATGGGAACAATTTCACAGTGCAGTGACGGAGCACTGGCACAGGCTGCACAGAGAGGTGGTGGAGTCTCCTTCTCTGGAGACGCTCCAGACCCGCCTGGACGCCTACCTGTGCAACCTGGGCTAGGGAGCTGCTTTGGCAGGGGTTTGGACTCGGTAATCTCTAGGGGTCCCTACCAGCTCCTACCATTCTGTGATTCTGTAATTCTGTGATTCTTTACCTGGGAAGGCTCAAAGAGACGATGAAAAATTAGGAAGTCTAGGGAAAACTTGAACAAGAGTCTGTGAAGATGTGCAGTATCCACAAAATGTGAAAAATACCATATCTGAAGCCTATGATTGGGTTAACCACTTGTGAACCACATTGCACATGTTGCTGACATTCCTGAAATCAGCTGTCTGGGACCTTACTGCCAGCAGCAGACACCTCATACATGCACTTGGATTTTCTTCTGCAGGACAGACTGATTCCAAGATTCTGCACTATTACCACAGCTTGAAGAGGGGAAAAGGTTGCACTTCCAACCTCCAGATGAACTAAGGTGTCATTTAAGAGCAGTTCTGAAAGACCATCAGCAAATTCTGCAGAAAAATGTTGAAAGAGCCACGAACAAGCAGCTCCCTGTTTTTATTATGGCTTCACTGATTGTGAAATGCTGTGAGCTTAAAGAACAGCAGTTGCATGGGGAAGGAAGAATGCTTTCAAATACCCCATATGTACAGTATTCATTTCTTAAGTAAATGGAGACAAGCCTCTCGTAAATGAAATGTTCTCTCTCAAAAGTGAATAGAAGTGACTATACATTTCTAAGTGTCTTGCCCTTGCCTGCACAGGTCACCATCTCCTTTTTGAAGTGCTGAAATATTCTCCAGAAATCTGAAGCCATTCCACAGCATTTGTTCCTTAAAAAGGAGGATCTCACTACATTCCTGCAAACTCCATAGGCTGCAGCAGGCACCTGAGCACTGAAAGGAGCAGGTTTTTACTTGCTAGCTTATTGACTCACTATTCCTGTAAAGGTTTTGAGGTTGATCAGAGAAGGGGACTCAGCCACATACTTTTAGCAGATCAGAAGGATGATACAAGGCTTATACTTTGCTCTGACCTTTCTGTTATTTTTCTGTTTAGCTTTTAACTCTTGGTTAGCACTGGGAGGAATGCAAAATATTTCTGGGGTCTGCCAAGCCCAAGGTTACCCAGTAGCCTTGGCCTGGTCTCCTGGGTGCCCCAGCTAAGCAGACAAAAAGTCATTCACACCCCAAAACTGGAGCTGTTGGGAATAGGCAGACTGCTGCCCTTGTGTTCACAGTCAGTCCCTCAGCTCCCTTGTGTCAGCATCAAAATATCCTTGGTGTCTTCTAAGCGAGGCAGGCATTTGGCCTCTCTTCTCTGCTTTTATTTCTGTTCTGTTGATTTCCCTTAGGATTTTAATTAATATGTCCTTTGGATGAAATGTGTCCAGATCATATTTCCTTTAAAGAAGCTGACATAAATTTACTTTCTATGTTTCTTTTAATATATATTCTCCTTTTGTTTTGTGTCTGTATTTTTATAAGTTTTTACCCTTCTTTCCGGTCCTGCTTCAAAATCTCCAAGCGCATTTATTTCAAATTCTGTGCCACTCCAGTCACAAGAAAAAGTGGAATCAAAGCTCTGTCTTATCAGGTGCACTCACGGCCCTTGCCAGACTTTTTCTTTACACTTGAAAAGATTACTTTCCACAGATATTATTTCTACTGAAGTTATAATTCCCTGCTCTTCTTCTTTCTAGATTGTGAGTCCTTTAAATGGAAGTACTGATCTTTCTTAGTGACAAAGAGATGTATGGTAGCAATGTCAACATTGTTTGAGATGGCTTAAGACTGGGGTTTTTGTCTGTATAAATAATTCTCTGTCACTTTTTTTCTTAAGGTTAATGGTACTGCAATATAGCTGTTCTATTCTGACTGATTTGCTCTTCCTGAATTGGTTTTACAGTGTCCCAATCATCCTTTATTTCCCAAAGGCACCAGCCTTGTCTTGTTAAAGTGACTTTATTATGTGGATAGGACAATTAAATGAAAGAACAAAGAATGCCTGAGGGACAACGGTAGAGCATTTTCTTATTATTCATTGGGAAATAATGGATAGTTTCATTTAGGAGAAGCTTTCTCATTTCCAAAGGCTGGATAAAAGACCTAGCCATTTTTATGCTAAATATGAAGTAACATTTTAGAATAACATTGTGTGGACATATTCACAAATTCATTCACATTTATGTACATTTTACAGACATAATATTTACTTCCTGTTGTGGGGAGAAAGACTTATTCCTTTATTTCTTCTTGCTTTATTTACTCTGGACTTAACCCCTTTACACTGCAATGTAATTAGACCCACATCTTAGCTACCTCATCCCAACATCAACTCCATTCCACTCTTTCTGTCCTGGATCCAGCAAACTCCGTTCTTCAACCTACCATACCAGCATCCCTTCATCCTTGCAGTGAAGATCTGAGATGTTCCCATATGTGGTCACAACTCAGAAATTAACTATGCAAATGAAGACCCAAATAGGTATAGAAGCTAAATAGGAAAGAAGCCATTTAATGCTTTCATGTAACAAGCAATAGTTTTCTCCAGGAAGTTAGTTTAGAAAGGGGAAGGGCAGAATTACGCTTGATGTGGTCTCTCATTACATAGTTTCATGTATTTTGGGGAGTCTTGAACTACAGTTCTTTACATTCTTGCCTGTCAAGTATACATATGGTTTCTGTTACTAACCACAACACAGTAATTCTAAATATACATTTACAAAAAACTTTTCAAACTTTCAAACTCAGTGTTTCTAATTCCAGGTGAAGGTATGCCAGCAGTGTCCTTGCCACTCAGAGTACTAATGGTATCCTGGGCTGCATTAAAAGCAGTATTGCCAGCAGGTTGAGGAAGATGACTCCCCTCTGCTCAGCACTGGTGAGGCTACACATAGAGAACTGTGTCCAGTTTTGGACTCCCAAGTACAGGAGAGACCTGTATATACTGGAGAGAATCCAGCAAAGGACCACTAAAGTGATGAAGAAACTGGAGCATCTCCTATGAGGAAAAACTGAGAGAGCTGGGGCTGCTTTGCCTGGAAGAGAGGAGGCTCAGGGGATCTCATCAATATCTATAAGGACCTGAAGGGAGGGTGTGAAAAGGATGGAGCCAGACCCTGATGCCCTGTGCCAGGACAAGAGGAATAAATTGAAACAGTTGATGTTCTCTGTACACCAGGAATCACTTATTTACAGTTTTCCCAGACAGAATGTGAAGTCTCCTTGGAGTAATTCACATGCAGTTTAGATACAGTCCTGGTCAGCTGTAGATGGCCATGCTAGAGCAGGTGAGTTGGGCCAGGTGGTCACACATTCTAATCCAGACAGTAATGTGAAAGAAGAAGAGATTCCTGTGACAGATTTTTTGCTGACTTGTCTTGAGGTATAAAGTGTTTGATCTGTGAATCCCTCTGTACTTCACATGGCACAGAAGAAGCCATTGCCCTTCTTGACAGCCAAAATACCTGCAGAAATCTCAAAATATTAGGAGATATTTTAATGCAAGGCCTTTGATGACTGCAGTAGCTTAAATATGCATTTAACTCAATGAAATCTAACTATGCGGGTGCTGAGAGGCAAAAAGGGAATAGTGCATTCCCTCTTCTGAAGCTATTTGGACTGCTTACCTCTCACCAAGTGACTTTGGACTAAGGATAAGCCCTTTAGAGCTGAGCTCTACTGATCTACCACTATTCTGAATTTGTCCTTAGTTTTAGAAGGGAGACAGTGAAGCTTGACTGCTCCTTTTCTGTGTGGTGCTTCCTGGGCTATACACATGGAAGAAGTAGTAGTTTGGGCTCACTGCTCTAATTCAGTGGCAGAAAACAGGGCAGAATAATTACATGCTGTCTGCAAAGAATAAAACACACAAAGCCTTTCCTGGATGTGTCATGAAACAACAAAAAATGTATAAAGCAGATCCTTGGCAACTCTTCCCTCAAATTTGTGTGATTTTAATTTACCTGCCATAGAAATGATAACAGTAGTATTGGTGATAGCAGCAGAATGATGTTGGGAGGACAGTCAGAGCTGGATTTTGTAGGGTTCCAGTGGCTGGTGGCTACATATGGCTCAGACCTCACTGCTGTTCCCAGACTGCTCCACGGTTGCAATGATAGCCTCACATCCCCAACCCCATGTGTGCCTTACTATCCTGATCTATTCAGTGGTGGAAGCTGAGGCAGGCGTCACCCAGAGCCTTGGTACAGACACGGCTGCTTTGGACAAGGTGCACATTGTCTTGCCCTGGCACTGCTGCTCCCATTGGCCCATTCTGACCATTACAGGGACTGGACATCTTTAAAAGGAGGCAAAAGAGATCTGAGTCAGGCACAAAATTTCTTTGACTCTCACCAAGAGCTTCTGTGGCTGCTGCCTCTCTCCGGGACCACTGCCTCACAAAACCAACACAATGTGTAACCGATTTGTGGGAACCTGGAAACTTGTCTCCAGTGAAAATTTTGATGACTATATGAAAGAACTGGGTGAGAGTTGTTGTGTGCCTTTTTTTCTTTCTTTCTTTTTTTCTTTTTTTAAAAGTAAGTTTCCTTCGCAAATGCTTTTTCATCTTATGATTTGCTCATGCATAGTGCTTTCTTCCTGGCCACATAGGTGCTGTAATTATTTATCTAGAATAACTTATTTCCTTAACACGTAAAATGGAAAGAAAAGAAAGGCTGTCAGTGGATTACTGTTATAAATTTATCTCTGTCTAAGTGAACTAACACTATCTAACCTGTTTGTAATGAGAGGATCTAAGGAGATGCAACATTGTTTTATACTTCTCTTCACTGCACTGTTAAACTCGTGACTTGTGATAATTTACAATATATAATGGAGCTGATGTCTCATGACACTTTGGTTTCAGAGTTCTAAATCCTATGAATGAATATATCTGTTTCTGAGAAATGCCAAGAATGTAATCAATTGAGCATTGTTTTTTATCCTAATGCTGGCTTCATTCCTGGACAGTAAGTGCACACAGTCAGTTACAGCATTTCTTTTGCTATATAAATGATTCACTGAGACACTAATTCCTCTTATTTAAATGTTAAACTGAGTAACAAAAGAACTTCAGAAAATTAATTAACCAGAGTAAATGTGGGATGCAAATCCAGCTACACATTTTTCTGAAGATCAGAAGATAAATGTTTCAGAACTGAATAATTACTGCAAATAGTATTATATTATACATATAGCAACATATCTGTTTTTATATGTGTCTTCTCATATGAGATCTTTATAGTATTAATTCAAGAACTATAGTTATCCCCTTTCTGTTTTTATAAAGCAGTGATACATCGTTATTTGTGTGTGTACTTGTCTTTTCCTTTGGGGTTCTGGAGTTAGGATTCCTAAGGTATCTTATTAAATAACACAAGAATTGCCCATTCTCCAGTATTTTCTTTGCTTTAATGAATAAACAGCACAGTGGCGTTCAGAATCCAATTCTTTTCTAAGCAACTTGCTAAGAAAAATTCAGATTCTCAGATTATTCCGCTATTTTTATATAAAAAGGATTTAGTTGAGCTTTTACAAGCAACAGTTCTTTTTCTAATCTTCTCTACTCATATCTCTACAAAGGTACATGTACAATACTAACCACCAGTACTTTTTCTTAGCTAAATGTACACCAGTACAAACTGAAGTGAATCTTTAATTCTTGCTGGAACTGCATGCTATCAACTGGGGCTGAGTGAACCTCTAAATACAACGCTTCCACATGTGAAGAATTAGTGTCTCATAAGAAGAAAGCATTATAGTATTCAGGAACAAACTTTTCCTCATTTTTCTACTGAAGTTTTATAAAATGATACTGAGTTTTTGCTTCCTAGAATGTAATGACAGCTTTGTTCCTTATTTCTAGGAGTGGGCTTAGCAACCCGGAAACTGGGTAGCCTGTCAAAGCCCAGTGTGATCATCAGTATGAAAGGGGACATAGTAACCCTCAGAACTGAAAGCACCTTCAAAAACACAGAGATTTCCTTCAAATTGGGTCAGCAGTTTGATGAAACAACAGCAGATGACCGGAAAGTCAAGGTAAGAGGGATGATGATCTCTGAGTGGTCCTAACACACTAGAGGAGAGACAGGAGGACTTTTTCCTAGCCTCTTTAGTGTACTATGAAATTCCCTCGTTATTCAAGAAAATCACTGAAAGAAGAAAATAGTATGATGTTGACACCACTGGTAAGAAGTTTATCATTAGCAGAGAATGCAGATCTGGCTGAACATAAGAGGAGTTACTACTCTAACCTGCAAAGCTTGGACTATGGTTTGAGACTCTTCTCTTGGCCTTTGTAGAGTGTTGTAACCTTGGAGAAAGGGTCATTGGTTCAAGTGCAGAAGTGGAATGGCAAAGAAACCACAATAAAAAGAAGACTGGTTGATGGGAAAATGGTGGTGGTAAGTACCAGGCTTTCACTCCTTGTACACAGCTGCATGGCAGAAGGATGCAACATGCAGTTGGCCTCTGTGTAAGCAGAGTGTCAATTTTGGCTTATGAGAGACATAAGGATGGAGAAAATGGGAAACAAGTTTAGGAAACAACCTGGAAGGAAATAAATATTGTTCTATAACAGAAAATTGTCATTAAAGTCATATACTGGCAGAGTTGTCATGTTTTGAGATCATACTTACTGATCTCAAAATTATTCTGCCAAAAAGAAATGCAACTCAGAGAGTGGAAATCTGGAAAATGCGAAAAGAAATTTGCAAGCCGGAAATCTCTGTCCCTTTCTTTTCTTTCATCTTCAGAATGAATGCTGTCCACCTTAGAAAATTGATTTTACACCTTCTTGCACACCTGTTTCTACTTGTTCCAGTCAGTTCATACTTCTGTTTGTTTTTTTAGGCTTGGGCCACCCAGCTAATGGTGCTGGAGGTTTATAGAAAGCCAGTTCTCAGTGCCTAATCCTGCTGGTGATACTGACATGCAGCAGAGTCAGCAGGTCCTGATGGCTCCTCTGAAAGGCCCTCAGCACTGAGAGAAGCACATCCTTCATGAAGGCTGTGAACCTTCTTCACTCCACCTAAACCTACCTTCCTCTACTAGGCACATAAAAGCCATGGGGGAACCGACCCATTGTCATAATACATTTTAGGGAATTGAGATTTTACTTATGAATGAAGAGAAATGTTGTAGAATCATAGAATGATAGAACGCCATAGGTTGGAAGCAACTTTAGGGACCTCCCTGTTCCAAACCCCTATCAAGAGGGGATCCGGCTGCCCAGGGCCCCATCCAGCCTGACCTTGAACATCACTGGGCATGAAGCATCCACAGCTTCTCTGGGTAGCCTGTGCCAGTGTTTTGCTCATTGTTCACTGAAGCTTTTAAGGAATGGAGCTAAACTAGCTCAAGCAACTTGTTTACTGTCAACAGCACAAGGCTGTTACATGCATGTTAAATGCATCTTTCAGACTGCATTTTATTTAAGCTTTTTTAATTTGGGAAGGGTTCTTTGCTGTCACATGTTATTGTGGTTGCATTTCTGTGTTAGTTTTTAAAACTATCTAAACATCTTAGAAGCAGTGAACAGAAGTTGGGTCCCACTACCATCACTGCCCTGTGGCCTACTCCTGTACTAGGACAGGACTGCAGAGGAGGCCTCATTTCCACATGCCAATGAGTCCTGCCTCATGTCCTGCCACCTCTGCCGCACTTGCCTGGTGGCTGTGAGTAATCAAGAACCACTGAGGGGTCAGGAGAAACATCTGGTGATTCATGAGTGCAAAGATTTTATGGCCAGAATCCTGACCTCTGAACTGCACAGGCTGCATCTGTTTCCACAAAAGTATGTTTGTAAAATAGAAAGCATTTGTGAGACACAGTATGATAAACTAGGCCGTGATGATGTTTCTGTCAAACCAGCAACAACAAGGAGAGTACATTTTTTTTCTTTTCTGTAAGCTGAAGCTAATTTTGCAGTCTTTTTGTCTTTATATGCCATTTGATTAATCGCTTATTGCAATATAACTATAGTTTTCCTATCTGCTATAAAAAGATTTACAGATTTATAAAATATGACATCTGGATTTTCAATGACTTCAGTGGTACTGCAGCAGACACACTTGCTACCAGGGAGATCTTTATATTTATCTTTTCTTTTGTGCCTTAGGAGTGCGCCATGAAAGGAGTTATCTGCACCAGAGTCTATGAAAGAGTGTGAAGAAACACCTTCTCTGCACCGGCCAGGGACTGGCTCTTAAAACTTACACTACTTCAGTGACCAAAGCTTCATGCTCTGTGCTTCTTTATTTTATTTCCTTTTATTGGAAAAATGACTGCATTATGATTTGATATTCCAGAGCCATAGTGTGACTAATCCAAAGTATTGTGGTGTCTCAATAAAAGCTTCTCAATACGTGAAATGGAGTGTCTGCACATCAATTTTTTAAGTTTCCTTTCTTGGATGCCACCCATCTTTTCTGTTGTTCCTGTCTGTCTAAGTGATCAGTCTATTTCTGCTTAAAATACTAAAATAGAACTGATCTGACTCTGGAAGAGGGCTAACACTGTTTCCTTGGTGTGTGCAAAAGCTCTCATCTCATGGTTGCAATATTACTTTCCTGTAAATGATTTTATTGCTGAATAGTTCCTATAGGGAAAATCATCTTAACCACAATAATTTTTGACTTGCAGTATGATTTATTGTTTCAGTTGTACAGTTTTACTGCATAATTTGTTCATTCTCATCCTAAAACGCTTATACTTTGCTTTGTACCAATTTCTATAACCTTCATTTGGTTGGAAGAGAACAGCTTTTGGAGGATGAATTATCAGGATATAACCCATGTTTCTCTTCCCAGCGGCTCTTGAACTGTCAAAAGATGTGTGGAACAGGTTTGAATGAACTCCAGAAATCTTAATGCTAGAGAGTCTCATTTTGCAAAGCATTCCACCTTACTTCTAGCATTTTTTAAGCATGGGTTAGTGTTAAGCGCACAAAGGAGATTTCAATGGATAGAATTTTCCACTAAACCCAGTAGAATAGCTAAGCTGTTCATTCTTCCCATTGTACTTACTCTGTACTTTTAGCTAAGGAAAAAAGAGAAAATCTCCTTAATCCAAAAGCATTGCAGCAGCTTATTATTTTTTGCCTTGCTGGTATTCAGTAATACTGCAGCATTCATGTTAACAGCACAAAGAGTAGTATTTCTTCCCTTTTCATCACCTTCATGTCATCACACAGGACTCTCTCTGCCTTCTCTGGGGGGTTAAAACTGCTGTGGTAGGCAGATGTGTTTATTTTGGCTTGTTAGAAGTTGTAGTGCTAATGTGAACCTTTGCCTACTGGTTCTGCAGTCAAGAACATGAATACTCACCGTAGGTGAGATCCTGAATGTCTGAATCGGTGCGACTGAGCAGATAATTAAGAAGAGAATGTCATATGTAAATGCAGAGCGTAAAGGTTGTTTTTCTTCTCTACCTATCACTGGAAAAGATAGTGACTAGGTCCAGCTTTGGTCACAATTGTATAGATGCATATACACTGGGGGCAGCTGCCCGAAGGCACAAGAGACATCCTAGAAAACACAAGTTGTGAGAGAAGGCTGGAGATCTATAGAAAAATTTGTGCTGGTTTCTAATCTAAGTGGGGGTAAGAAGGGAGCAAATTCTTCAGTTTCACCATTAAAATTCACATTTGTGAGAGTCAGAGTTTCTGTGACTTGAAGTTCTCAGTGTCTGTAACAAGGACTGTAAGTAAAGTACTGCCCCTTGTAACATAATATCATCCACAAGCCGACTGTAGTCAGATTTTAACTGAAGACCATCCACCAGGCTCCCACAAAAACAGCCCCACGACGTGAACTGATGCTGCACAGTTCTTGTCCTGCTAGACCCATAACAGAGAGCTGAAATAAACATTTTTTACAGCTCAGTGTCTACAGGGTAAGCAATAGCCTGAAGTTTTGCACTGGATTTTTATGAATCTAGATTTTTACACTTCAGCTGCTGAACAGTCTCCTCTCAGTGTAGTATAGTCCCAGTGAGGCTGCCAGAGCTGTCTGCCCTGTCCCAGCTCTTCTCCAGCTCTGAGCTGCAGGCAAAGGAGTGGTGAGTGCTGAAAACATGCTCTTGATTTCCTTTGCTTCTCTTTCAACAACCTGTAAATGCTTCTCTAAGGTTAAATGGAAAATTTTCCTCTCCAACTGAATATCAGTTTTCAGGTTTTTTTACTTCCTCAAGAAAAGGAAATAAACATTCAGTTTGGTACAAGCTGTGTTTTTCTAGCACTGGGGGAAAAAAATAGAACTGTTCACTCAGTCCTCATTCATTTACTATCTTCTCCTTTTCTCTCACACAACCCATCTTCCTCCTTTTCTCTGTATGGGTTTTTTAATTTCATTTAACTTTCCAGAATCTGAGCATTAAAATGTCTTCTGCATTAAAATAATTAAAATGTAGCTTTTGGCTTTAAAATTCCTAATGAGTTGCAGATATGTTAATGGAATCCCAGTATTTGGTGTTTTCACTTCATATGAAGGTCACTTCGAAATGTCATGTGAGCTGGGGACTTTCCAAAACAGGAAAAGTGCAACCGGACTGATAGCATGGAAGGCAAAAACAATGAGGCAGGTGGCACAAATCAGCGCAGAAATGGAGTGCTCTGGGATACTGCAACCTGTAAAGCAGTCTTTGGAGTCTCCAGAAGAAATTAAAGTGAGTATGAACCATGTTGTCTGATAGTTTATTTTGTGCCTAACTATAGAACAGATTTTTGCCTTTCCTAAACATTTTACACAGGCCAGACAGTCATAGAAAGAATGTCCAACTGAGGCACGATGCCTGTGTCTTGAACTCATTGCCAAATGAGTGAATTTCCATTTCCCTACTGCTTAATCTAGAGACAAGAGTATCCTGATGCTGGCATATCAATAGCATTGTGTAAGCTAATCAGTCTGATCTAGTGTCCACCTCATCCTCTGCTTGCTACAGAGAGCACTGTGACTACTGAAATCAAGTAAAAGCTGCCATGGCTGTTACCTTGTACTGGACAGAGTTTGACTATTTTCAATTGAAAGTGTCTTTGCATGACACATAGCTGAACTTGTGACTGTACTCCACACTCCACTCTTCTGTGCAATGAGGAGCAGGGAGGAGAGGCCACGGACTTTCAAGTAAAGTCTTGTTGGCATCCCAAGTAGTACCTCAAACTCTTCTCAGCTATCTTTGTGAGTTCACATATGTGGTATTGCAACTGTATTGCAAAGCATATTTGCACATATCCTGGAGACCAGAATATGGCCTTTGGTGCTATTTTAGTTACACTACCTCATCATCTACTGGGATCATTTCATCATGCAGTAAACGTGCTACTGAACTGTTCTAGAAATGGCAAAGATGGGGGAGGGGATTGCACAGAGTTATTAAACACGTTGAGGTCCTCACTACGTTGTTTTTTTTCGAAGAGAAAATCCTTGCTATGCTTATAAACACTTCACTGCATAGAAATTACTCAACTCTGCCTTTTAAGATGTTGTTACCTTCCTTAATTTTCATTTTGTTGATGTCTGTGTTGCAATGGAGTGAAAGGTTAGCAGGGCTGAAGGGGTAATCAGTCAGAAACAAATAGGCTGATGCCATGAAAAATCGCCTTCAGAAATCCTGGAATTGAAATGTAATCAAGGTCTTTGTTAAAGAGGTAATTAAAGCATATCCTTGCCATTTCAGAGGGGAACGTTGTGATTGGCCATTGGCCATTGTACTGCAGATAGGAAACACAATAAAATGATGTTATTTGGACTAAAGGGTACAACAACATTTGGAATAATGCATTCCCTGATACACTAAAGAGAAAGAAAGCTGTGTAAAGCAGACACTGTTCATGCAGCATTTTCAGTGGACGTCATGGTTGGTATTTTTTACATTTTGGGTTGCAAATCAATATTTAAATATAATTTCCTCAAAGTTTATGAACATTTTAAAAACTAAGATTGTGAGGAATGATATGATTCAGGGATTAGGAAGGGTGGAATCACTGGATTACAGCTAGATTTATTTTCAGGTACTCAGTAGAGTAGTAATTAAGACTGGTTAGATTAAAACTTATGTATATTGTTATAATGTGATCACCAGTATTGATTATACTATGTGAGATGTGTAAGGAAGGGAAAAAGGGTTCTCAGTATACTTCCTAGCACATATACCTACTTCCTAGCACACTTCCTTGCGGACAAGTCTTCCTTAAAGTCATCTCTGTGAGCAACAGGGTCAAAAGCACTGTGAGAATTGAACCCGTGCTTCAAGCTTATAAACGTTCTAATAGCTACGGCTAAAGCTACAGGAGTTGTCTGTAGTGGAGCTGTGTGACAAGTCAGCTAAAGCACAGCCTATATCAAGTCTGACTGAGCTTCTCTGAGAAATCTGTAGACATAATTACTTGAAAGAAATGATATTTTATTTCCTGTATCTAGCTACTGTACAATATTTACATTACTGAACATACCAGAAATAATCTCATATATCTCTCAGCTCTTAGCACAAATTTCCATAACTGAAAGCTGAAATGTACGTACATGTTTTAGTTGGAAACTCTCCACGCTGGATATGAAAATCGGAGACAATGAATATGGAAGAATTAGTCATCTTGTGTTCAGAAGCTCCTAGCAGAGAGGCACAGCTTCATACAGCTTTGTGCCACCTTCTCATGCTTTGTACCACAGAGTTTTTTACCTTGGTGACTCTTATACATGTGTATAGGCAAAAACATTTAAAGGGAATATTAACTTTTTTATGAATCTTCCCTCTTTGCTAACAGTGGATCAATTTGAAATGATAAGACATGACAGTGAAGGCCCCTAATTGCCTAGTTAACATAAATGTTTTTATTTAAATTAACAAGAGATCAAGCAGTCAGATTATAAAACGGAAGGTGTATAAAAGTCTCCACTTTCCAGATAGAATCTGAGCCTCTGGCCAGGAGTGCAGGAACCAGCACTAAGGCTCTCCGTGGTGCTTCCACTTTCTGAAGAATTGGATGTAATCAAAAGCCATCAACACAGTTTATTCTGGTGCTGTATCCAGTTGGGTAGAGATAACATTGTGAAATAAAAAGGCAACCATTGAAGTCTAATATAATGAGTATGGAAGACTTGTGTCAAGGAAGAGGAATAATTTGAAGATTGCATTCCCCTGCCTTTTTTATATCCCTTTGCAAAGGCTGTGCGTTATGGCTGGCTCACATCTTAATTTAACTGCATCTGACTTGGAAAGAACAATCCAAAAAAAAAAACAAGCCAGTTGCTAACAACAAAGTTCTGAATGAGATGATTGCACAGATGTGACTACAAGCAGAAATACAGCTCCTGTAACTCCTGAGGAAAAGGAAGAAGAGCTCCAACATTCGTCTTCAGTTCTTTACAAGGATAGAAAGAGTGGCCAGGAACTTGCAGGGCAAAAAGTATAACATAAGGCCTCAGAAAAATTGCAAATACAAATTCCAAATAAAACAAAGGACAATCTAAATAAATCATTTCAAACCAATGCCATTTTCTTCTACCAGAGTGACAGACAAGTCTTGTGGCTGGAAGGAGAGTAGCAGTCATCATCTCCAGTGACTTCAGTAAAGCACTGACAGTCATCCATTAAGTATTTTCATAAACATGCTATAAATTTAGGCTAGATTGAGTTGTTCCTACAGAGAAAGGATGCAAAAAAATATCTGGATTGTCAGTGGTTCACTGTCAAACTGGTAGGATGTTTTGAGTGGACTTCTGGTCCAGTCCTATTTAATCTCCTCAGTAATAGCACAGATGTTATTTATGGATCATACAGAGAAGAGAGGAAATGCAAGCACACCGGAAAGCAGGGTTCAAATTTGGATGATTTCAACAAACTCAGGAAATGGTTTGAAACAGTCAGGGGAATGTTCAGGAGGGAAAAATGTGCTAGGCAATATCAGCTGCAGCGCACACGCCAGATGGGGAACAAGGAACAACCAGTGTAAACCCTGGGAGTCTGCACTGAATCACAGACTGAATACAAGCATCAAAATTGACAAAATTGGAAAAAGCAAAACCTCATGTTAGTAGGCATAGTCACGAGGACAGCCAGTGAGCTGGGGTCATCTGCACATGGTGCTTGTCATCTGTAAAGTCTCCACGGCACGTGTCTCATTCTGAGTAATGCAGTGCAGAGCAAGTTTGTCAAGAGAAGTAATAAAGCCTAAAAAACATGCTCTAAATAGGAAGAATTCAGGAAAGGGAGAGTGGCCAAAGGTACAGATGACTGCAGTGACACAACAAAATTCTTCATGTTGCTAAGATCTGTGATATACATAGATCTACACACACAGGCACATGCACAGAATTATCTACTAGTATATACAGTTTTAATATGAGCTAGTGACCACCATTCTCAGAAACCAAAACTGTCCCAGAGGCAATGCAGCTGAGACCCACCTCACCACTGTATCACCTGGTAGAGAATCATAGTCCAGTGAATCTCTCCTTGGCTTCCCAAGGACATGTTATAATGGGTCAAAAGCTCATCACTTAAAGAAAAAAGGGGAAAAAAAATAAAATAAAAGAGAATTTAACAAGAACAGCTTGTTTTAAAGGCCTTCTTCAGGAGATAATAGTTTAGAAATGTGTACCTTTCTTCCCTGACTGCTGAGGGATATTTGTAGTTGTCTGGTATTTGATTAACAGCTCGCCAAGCTGAAGGTTTAGCATCTATCACCACTATTCTGGTTGAGCTATCTTTGGTGGTAGAGCTTCAAGGAGCATCCAGCTGGAGAGTGGTAGTGGGCTGGTGATGCTGAGAAAACCCTCCTACACTTCTGACTGTGTGCCAGGCACACAAGATTAATTCAGTTAACATGACTGATGATCATATATTTAGAAGACCAGTGAAAGCAACCCAATTCCTTTCACTTTGATGTGCAAGCATGGCCCTGGGTCACAAACCAGCATGTGTCATAAGTGTGGTGATGGCAGTTTGTGCTGCCACCTGGTTTCTTGCTCTTTCTGTGGATCTGACAGACTGTCCTGCTTCTTGGGCTGAAGAGCTGGGCAGTACTGAGGGCTGCTTTCCTGTTAGGGTCTTACACTAACTCAAAGGTAGCTTCACGCCTCTGGTAACTTGTACACTTGTATATACTTGTATAAAATGTGTGGGAATCTGAGGGGCTACAAAGTCCTTCTCAGCTCTAAGAAACAATGTGCTCTTGTATTGATGTAACCCAGTTTGCGCTCCCTGGAGGTTCTCATCAATCTGACAAACAGTCAAAATGCTGGAAGCAAAACTAAATTTGGATCCTTGTTCCTCATTTCTTTCTAAAAATACTGCAGCTTTTCTACTCAAAAGGAGTAACAAAACATAGCAACACAAAATAGCAGCAGGATTCTTAAGTAACTTATTTATTAAATCAGGAAATTACTCACTACTCTCCCTAGCAATTCTCATTTTTTTCTTCCCCTTTTCTCAGTAAGACTGCAGAGACAGCTTTCAGCAGATGGGGAAAGGGTGAAACACAGAAAAAGTTCAATAACAGCATGTTGCTTATGTCCAAGAGAAAGGGGAGAATATCACCTCAGGGATTTGAGCTGAGTATCCACATTATGATAACATGACAGAACGTTCAGATCCACAGCGAGGAGACAGGAATGTGATCAGCGTCACTCCCAGGTGTGGAGCAAGGATGTACGGCAGCCAAGAGGAAGAGAAGTCTGCTTTCAGTAGCAGAAAATTCTCCAAGCACCATCTGGATTTGAATAGGAGATACTCTTTAGAGGAAATAACATATAAACGATGGCATTATCCTTTGTATTTTGCATGCCTTTCCACACACATCCTTTTTATAACACACAAACACACGTGGGGTTGAGGTACTCCTACTGCTTACAAACCCATTCGTAGGCTGTGACTTTTTAAATCTTGTGAACATGTGAGAAGTGTCTCAAAATGTGAGGAAGACAGAATATGACTAAAAGACTGAAGAACTGAGGGATCCTGAACATCTAAATGTGTGTTAAGAAAGGAGGATAAGTTTTTTTCCTCAGTTAATCTAAGCAATTTGTTACTTTAAAATGTATTAATTAGTGATTGACTGCTGCGCAGTGGTTTATGGAGAAGAATCTGAAAGCACAACAAGATTATACCATTACTTTTCACTAACTTTTCCTTCTGATGCTTCTGTATGATTTTTGGTCTACCTAAAGATCATTTGGACAGTGCTGGGGGAAAGGCACCTGTACCTCACTACCATTCAATAATCATAGAATCATAAAATATTTAGAGTTGGAAGGGACCTCTGAGGGCCATTTAGTCCAACACCCCTACAGTGAACAGGGATACCATAACTCAACCAGTTTGCCCAGAGTCTTATCCAGCCTGGCCTTGAAAGTCTCCAGAGATGGGACATCAACCATATCTCTGGGCAACCTGTTCTAGTGCCTCACCACCTTCACCGTAAAAGAATTTTTCCTTTTATCTAACCTAGATCTACCCTCCCTAAGCTTGAAACCATTTCCCCTTGTTCTATCACCACAAATCCTGCTAAAGAGACTGTCCCCTTCTTTCCTGTAGCTGCCCTCTAGATATTGAAAGGCCACTATCAGGTCACCTCACAGCCTTCTCCAGACTGAGTAGCCCCAGCTGTCTCAGCCTGCTCTCATAGAAGAGGTGTTCCATCCTTTGGATCATTTTAGCGGCCCTCCTCTGGATGGGCTCCAACAGCTCCATGTCTCTCCTGTATTGAGAACTCCACATCTGGACACGGTAACCCAGGTGAGGCCTTACCAGCACAGAGTAGAGAGGCAAGATCACCTCCCTTGCCCTGCTTATCACGCTTCTTTTGATGCAACCCAGGATATGTTTGGCTTTCTGAACTGTGAGGGCACAATAAGTCCAGTACAGAATCACAGAATATTTAAGTATGAGACATGTGGTGACCAAGACTATCAAAATATAGCTATGGAGAGAAAGGCAGTTTATGTAAGAAAATGGCATTGACCCACCTTATGATGATGTGTAGCCCTAGACTTTATATCCTGCAGTATGGTAGCTAAATAGCAGTGAAGAGAAATGAAGAAGAAAAACAATGTCACTCTTGTTTGGATCCCCTAGTTGTAACTGAGAAAAATCTGAAGCAAACACAAGGAATTTCCTCAGACTGGAGAAGTTTCATGCTTGCACAGAAGTCAGTTTGCAAATTGCTTTTAGTTAAACAGATATTAAAATTGCTTTTGTTGTACAAGTAAAGACTGAGAAAAATTCTTATAAAAATACTACTTATTTTCAGCATTGCTTTTACACATTTCAGTGTACCTCACACTACAATTTCATGCTAGAGTTTCCAGGTGATATACCATGTCCTTTTCTTATCTTGCGCATTGTTTCCAACTGTAGGTTAGACTTCGTCAACAGTCTCCCTCTCGCAGACTCTGCAGTGATAAGTTTGGACATCTTGTGCTAAGGAAATTCTTGGATCAGGATTTTAAGGATTTTGTTTGGACAGGATTCAGTGTTTCGTATTCCTATGTATAGTGAATTTTCCTAGATATCTCACAGGTATGTGGTAACAAATATGACTCATTGGCATTGAGCATTCCTGCAAGTATATATACTCTTTTCTTCTTGTGAAGAGCTTTTTCAGATTGTTGATTTTCTTACAACTTACACACATGGATATGTACTGCTGCCCTGTGAACTTGAAAGAGAGTTAGGGGGATTGCTTGTTATCTTATGGCAGGTCTGAAGTCAGAGTTCTTGCAGAAAGGTAAAAGGAAGTCTACACTACTCATAATGAAAAAAGGTCAAAATACTTTGATGAACAAACATTGTCAAATGTCCATTTTCTTCACAAGATGCTATCAGCTAAATCTACTGATAGGGATTTGTGTTTTAATACGTACGGACAGTAATAGAGAGTGATGCTGACTAGCAACAACAAAGATGATGTTTCATACAGAATTTCTAGACATGGAGTTCCCTAGTAAAAAGACTTCAAAGTTTATCATAACAATTGGTTTGTCCTGGAAAAGATTAGGGAGATGTTTAAACATGTCTGAAACAAAAAGTGAAACTGCAAAAGCTGATTTATCATACAAGGAAAACAACAAGAAGTGATCGTTTTTCCGTGACTATGTTTTCCAAAAGTCTATATGATAATACTTCAGGAAAAGTCTGAGCCTTGAAAAGGAAGAGAGGGAAAACAAAGGGAGAACTATTCTGTTACGAAGATTGAGTAGTAGTAGTGTTTGACACTGTCCTGCATGACATTCCTGTGTTGAGGAAAAATGGATTTGATGGATGGACCACTTGTTGAATAAGAAATTGGCTGGATGGTCACTCTCAGAGAGTTATGGCCAATGGCTCAGTGTCCAAGTGGAGACTGGTGGTGTGTGGTGTTCCTCCAGGACTGGTGGTGAGACTGGTGTTGTTTAACATCTTTGTAGGCAATATGGACAGTGAGATCTAGTGCACCCTCAGCAAGTTTGCAGATGATACCAAGCTGAGTGGTGCAGTTGACATGCTAGAGGGAAGGGATGCCAAGGCCAAGTGCAAGGTGAGGCTTGAAAGGTGGGTCCATGCCAACCTGATGAAGTTCAACAAGGCCAAGTGCAAGGTCCTGCATCTGGGTAAGGGCTATCTCAAGCACAGATACAGGTTGAGTGAGGAACAGCTTGAGAACAGCCCTGAGGAGAAGGATTTGGAGGTGTCAGTTGATGAAAGACTCAACATGAATTGGCAAAATGTGCTTGGAGCCCAGTAGGCCAAACATATCCTGGGTTGCATCAAGAGAGGTGTGGCCAGCAGGGCAAGGGAGGGCACACTGCCCCTCTACTCTGCTCTCATGAGACCTGACATGGAGTACTGTGTCCAGTTCTGGAGGCCCCAGCACAGGAAGGACATGGAACTGTTGGAGCAGGCTCAGAGGAGGGCCATGAAAACGACCAGAGGGCTAGAGCACTTTCCCTATGAGTGCAGGCTGTGAGCTGAGGCTCTTCAGCCTAGACAAGAAAAGTTCCAAGGAAACCTTATAGCAGCCTTCCAGTACCTGAAGGGGGTCTACTGGAGAACTGAAGTTTTTATAACGTCAGATAGCAACAGGACAAGGAGAAATGGCTATAAACTGGAAGAGGGTATATTTAGACTAGATATCAGGAAGAAATTCTTTACTGTGAGGGTGGTGAGACATTGGAACTGGTTGTCCAGTGATGTCACAGATGCCCTCTCCCTGGAAGCATTCAAGGCCAGTCTGGATGGGGCTTTGAGCAACCTGGTCTAGAGGGACAGTGGTGCCACTGTCTATAGCTTGGGGTTTGAACTGGGTGTTCTTAAAGGCCCCTTCCAACACAAACCATTCTATGATTCTATGAGTCAAAATTAAATCACAAAAAACAGACACAGAAGTTCATTTAATTGTAAAATAGATCTTTGTCTTTTGGACATCAGTGTCTTTTCTTCTGGAATATACTATGTATATTCAAATTCTGGAGTATCTCTTTCAGTTTAGATTTAAAAAATCTTGTTTTCATTGTTCTTCAAGAAATATAGCTATTAAAAATACTTTTTTACTACTTTATTTCATTTTAATCCAGACTCTGTTACAATGAGTCTCAGGAAAGATCTCATACGTGTGTGTCACAGTTCTCTCGACTGTGGGAACCATCATGAGGTTTCTTGGTGATGGTGATGGCTAAAATTAGCCTACTGTATCAAATGTTAACTACTCATGATTTTTCTGACAAGCACGTACTATCATTTGTTGTATAAATGAAGACAAGATGTATGACACATTAGCTGATGGAGACGGAGCTGCCATTTTTTATTACTAATAGCAGGCAACAGTAGCAGCAACCAGATGAAGTATCTTCATAGTTCCACCTTACTCAACTGAAGAATATTTTTCCCTTTGCACTAGAACTCAAGTGCAGAGTGAGTCTTCAGTCAACCCCAGATTTTTCCTAAAAGCTTAGTTTCCTATTCTGTTTCTGATTATCCTCTTTAGGTTATCACCTTATTGTTTTGCTATGTCTGCTGGAATTTTTATAAACTATTTTAAAAGACTTCTGAGACAACAAGTTGTTGGAGGAAAATGGAATATTGTTCTCTGTAGTATAGATCTTGAGGCAGAAGAGGTTAACTACAGAAATGATGCCACCACAGATGATGGAAGATTTCCTAAGCAGCGTCTCTGACAAGTTGCCTGTCACTGCACAGGAATCTTGGCTCTAGAAAAAGTTTAACTAGATCTTGATGTTTCAGTGCTTCCCAAAATGGCGCACTTTTATTGTCACCAGCTGCAGACACATGGAACACTGATACTGTCCTAAAATGGAGTCCTTCAGACTGTCATCTATTCCTTATTTTATAGCTGATTCTTTAAAAAATGCTTTCAGCTAGTTTGCACTCTCCACTTTAACGTATGTTTTAAGATTAGATTGAATTAAATTAGAAAATAAATATTTTTGGCAGAAAACGGATCAGATTATACAATTAATTTCCAGTCTTACAGAGCACAGTGTCCCAGGAGACTGGGAAAAACAGCTTCATTTACAAAATGTTTCCTCATCTGTATGTGAGAAAAGAAAACAGTAAATCAGTGATCTTACAAAGTTGTGTTTTTTTCTTGGTATTTTAAATATGTATTAAATAATCATGTGAATGCTTTGTTGCCCAGGATTAAGGTTTATGTTAAAAAGTCACATGCATCCTAAGCCAGAAACCTCTGTTGACCATATTTTACCCTTCATTTTAAAGCTGTTTTGGAGGAGATGCGTTTAACCCAACATGACTCACACAACCTTTGAAGTCGATTAACCATTACAGCAGACATTTGTTGAATTTGTTTTGGTGGCTAAGTGAATCATATTTATTAAGAATTAACATTTTCCAATACTAATTCCATGACATATAATCATGGAGAAATCTCAAGTGTTTCTAAGGAATGGGAGAATTTTGTAACAATAATTGTTGCCTTATAACATGCTGTAAATTTCGTACCTTGCCAGTTGCAACAGAAGCAAGCAGAAACCAAATAACATGTGTGTCCAACTTTTAGGCTTGCCTGGGCTGCTCTGAGAGAAGAGGAATTGCGTTGGGCTGCATATAAAATATATAATAAATATATATTTTGAGATACAATATTTATATTATATATGTATATATAATTAAAACATAAAAAAGAGAACAACAGAAACTTAAAACATGTGGGATATCTGACCTTGTTTT
>VXAB01012922.1:0-18560 GCA_013399175.1 Odontophorus gujanensis
GTGCTGTTTTTGAAAGCTTCTGAAATATTTTGGGTGTATTCTTTACTTTCTCCGGATCATGGTCCTGATCGTCAGGATCAAACGTGGAATCATACAGCATTTCTGCCACAACCGTTTCTCTCAAATACCGGATGCCTTCCTCAATATTTTTCCATCTTGTCACTTTAGGTGCCAGGTCGCTCTTGTAGGGATATCTTTCCTTCACAGCTACTAACATTCGTTGCCAGAGGGTGGCAATTCCATCCATATACCTGCTGATCCCTCTGTTGACATCCGGATCTCGGGCAATNCCCCTGTCGACCGTGATCGGATCTCGGGCAGTGTTTCCTAGTTGGCGAGCTTCGTTACTTTCAAGGGACACGCTGTTGGCCCCGTTGTCCCAACACCGAAGCAACCAAGTGACAATACTCTCATCCGGATGCTGAATAAACTCCTTGCTTGATCCTTGGATCTCAGACATTTTCATTGGTTGATGAAGCATGGTAACTTTGACTCTCTCATCATCCTCATCATCACTATCTCCTCCATGTATCTCACTTTTCTTTGTCGCCTTTCTTGATGGTGGTAGTGTTGAGGCCCCTCCGTCACCTGAATCTTCCTCTTCTTTTGCCACCTCTTCTTTGCGTTCTAGGCGTGAGGACACAAGTTTCCATTTCTGGCCTTCCACAGGGGCAACCATCTTTGATACTGGTGCTTCCTTTGTCTGGTCAGGTGTGACTGGGAGGTTTTCCTCTTTGGTTTAGGCCTCAGTTTGGACTCTCTCTCTCTCCAAAACAGTATGTATACCTCGGTAAGCATAAGCCAAGCTC
Organism: Odontophorus gujanensis; assembly: GCA_013399175.1. NCBI lineage: Eukaryota > Metazoa > Chordata > Aves > Galliformes > Odontophoridae > Odontophorus > Odontophorus gujanensis. Next base: position 810 of record VXAB01012922.1, read on the forward strand.
CAGATAAGCTGTTCCACCTCAGATCTTTTTGAGCCGCACCTCCCCTTACTCAGATACAGGTCTAGCTCCTCAGGATCCCACAAGGGTTTGGGAGTAAAATCCCATGGCAACAAGGGACTCCATGCTTCTAATTTCTTTCCTAAAACTCTCCACTTTCCCTGCCATTCAACATACACTGTTTCTGGGAAAAGCTTCCCCCACATGTTATAAACCACAAAGGATACATTCAGGAGGACTGATATCCCAATCGTTAACATAGTCCCTAAGCTGTAATCTTGAAAATTCATAAGGAACTGAGAGGAGAACCTGGACACCCATTCAAATATTGTTTGGTTTGTTAACATCATATCGTTTGGTAACGTGGTAGTGTTTGTCTTATTAGCCGGGGTGCCTAGGTATCTGGCAGGCATCTCGATCGCTGTTTTTAGTTTATCATATAGGGATCAGGATCCATAGATCAGACTGGCAAGCTTAACTAAGTTCCAGTAAGTTCTGAGCATTAAAAGGGAAAAAGTGATGAAATACAATCCCTGTAGGGGTAGTTTTAACAGAAACAATAAAGACTTTTTTTTTTTCTCTTTACTAAAACAAGCTGGCAGCACCCAAAAAAGTTTACAAATATCCCAGAAGAATTGGCAGTATGCCTGGACTTCAATGCCATGTTTTTGAGTGCAGCTCATGCAGTACTGATAAGCTTTCTAACGAAGGTCCCTGAGAGTATAGGGATTCACTTTAAAAGTAAAGCAGCTAAGTAAAGCAGCTAACAGCCCCTCTCGTGCTCCATGTTGGGTGCCAAAAATGTCAACGTTTTGTGGGCTGGTTTGACCCAGTACCGTGACAATTGAGGCAGGGGACCCATGGACCCACAAACCGGGGAAGGGGAAGGGGAAAAAGGAAAAAGGGAGAAGGGAGATGGGCCTAAAAACAAAACAGCAGCAATGATCTGAGGAGGAAAGCTAATTTACTAAGTAAGATATCAGAAAGCAAAATGACACAATATAATACAATATAATTGGAATTGATGCTAATGAATCAAATAAAATGAGCAAGAGAGATGTCCAGTAAACCGAAGGCCTTACGCTAATGCTGAAGGCGGACAGCTGCAACAAACACCCACTGCCGAGCTTGATCCTGAAGGGAGGAGAGCCGGTCCCGTGACAGCAGGCAGTTTTTATCTTTCCCTCTGGGCGGAAATGTGTAAAAATACAAAGCATCGCACAGTCCTCTGGGGAATGTAGTTCTTCTTCTCTTCTGAGACAGGTACACCCAGAACTGTTGATGATCCACGGAGCTGGAGCATTGAGTCTTTAACTCCCAATACACTACATGATGTTATGATGTGGAATATCAGTAATATAACAAAAATCATAAAACCATGACAGGGGCCCAAAACTGAACACAGCACTCGAGGTGCAGATCATCTGCTCCGTAAATTTCTCTGATACTAAGGTCAGGCTGACATGCCTGTAGTACCCTGGATCTTCCTTACAGCCTTTCTTGTACATGGGAGTCACACTGGCAAGCCTCCAATCTTCTGGGACCTCTCTAGATAACCAGGAATGCTGATAGATGGTAGAAGGCAGCTTGGCAATCACATCCGCCAGCTGCCTCAGCACCCTAGGGTGGATCCAATCTGGTCCCATGGAAGCAGAAATACTGAAATATATCAAAGAGAGTCATACAGGTTTGTTTGGAAATAATTCTAGAACAATTATTTTCCGCTAGTATTTCACATCTGCATTCCCAAGAAATTTGAGAAATGCATACTTTCTTAATTACATTCTTTAGCTACTAAACTGTATAATACTTACCAGTTGTGATAATGTATGAGAATCATGCTCTTATAGTGGTTAATATAATAGATCAAGGAGAAGGAAAGATCTCTACCAATTCCTCATTCCTCCTTTTCTGATGTGCTGAAAGCTACGTCATCTAGGCTACTTTCTATAAACCTTACACTAAGAAGTCCGGGAAGATATTATAAAGTATAGCTCAATGTAAATAAAAGGGCATGAGGAAATTTCTCATTTTCACTGCTTTTTAAGAAGAATTCCAACTCAGTTGAATTCCAATTCAGTTGAAGTTAGATATCTTGATACTCCCAAATACGTCTCTATGAATATTTGGGTAACTAAACTGCTTAAAAGAAAACTAACAGAAATCTTAGGATTTGGGGTGTTAAATGTTTTTGCATGTACTCAGCTATAGGCATAAAATCGATTCATTTATAGTATCTCATCCCAGATCTAGCAACTCACAGACATGCAAAAATATTTGAAGATCAGAAGACTTATTTGCCCAACAGTACATTATATTTAAGGGGGTAGGTGGGAAGAGCAGGTGGGGTTGAGAGTAGTATAGATAGATGTCCAGCCCTCTGAAAGATTTGTATATCGTACACAAATATCATTCAGCATACCTCTTATAGAGTTAAAATTTGAATTCAAGTGTTCTAAATGAAAGTGTTGAACTCCTACTGTTCTGTATCTCTGCTTCATGTGAAATAGTACGTTGAACTAGATGTTATGTGTATCAAGTCAATAAGGAACACCTTTTTCTATAGTCATCCTACTGTGAATATTCCTATTCACAATATTTGTCTCTTAATAATTGAATGTATTAAAATAGTTATTACATCACGATGCAATTTCCAATTATAAAAGTGGCTACTATTGAACAAGGAAGAAATCTGTTTTTTAAGACATATCAATGCTGAATCATTTTGATCTACAGCACAAGATGGCTCTTATGTTCACAAAAGTCACTTCGCTAGAGTAATATCCTCCCCTTCACATTAAAAATGTCTATCAATAAGAAAAGATATTACCTAATATGTCACTTGACAATCAAGGTAAGGCATTCCACAAGTACTTCTTTTGCCAATGAAAATGGATTCTGAGTTACTTGATCATTATCTCTCCCTGTATTGCTTTGGCACACTATCTATAATAAATGTGTGCTTTTTCGTCTCCATAAAATACATTGGTGTGTTATAAATTTCTTTTACTTATAGCTTCAAAAATTGCTTAACGATGTGGCTTTGAAATACTGCAAACTAGTGCTTTGAATATTTTAGTGTTATACCTTGGAACCCAAAAGTATCCTTAGGAAAAGCAGTTGTGCAGTCTGTGTTCTTGCATTCCTGCAATTACTGTATATTATATTTAATTGGAAAGAATCAATCTACAGTTTTTTGTTGTTTTTTTTTTTTGAAGACATAACACAGTTTGCCAGATTGTTTTTTAAGTACTGATGCAGACAGGTTGTAATTACTTTTGTAAATTGTCTGTAATGGCACTTTCATTAAAATAAAGTTTTCAATTTCCCAGGACCGTGAAATGCCAAAAAAAAAAAAAAAAAACAGTCTTGAGGAATATGCGCAATCAGTAATTTATGTCTTTTGCTTTGCAACATAGCAAGCATTTGAAATTCATGCAACCTAGCAAAGAAGAATCAGATGGAATGATTATGTTTAAGAGAAATTTATGCAGAAAAGAGAAATATGTGTGCTGATCTTGTTGTATGTTTTTGGAATGATACTCTAGCTGCTCTTGTCAGCCTTTGGGAAGCTTGAGAGTCACCTTAATCAACACTCTTGTGTACTTCACTACTCAGGCATCCAGTCTGTTTCATGAGACTGTTTTGACTCTGTTGTTTCATCATTACAATTTACCTTTGCCAGATTTTCTCCTATCAAGCTATCTGTGCTCTATTTTACACTAAAGGGATACAAAAGCCAGGGATGAATCTAGTAGCTAGAAAGCTATCTTATTAATCTCCAGCCTGTTTAAACAGGAATCTGCTTTCCAATAACGTTACCGCTAGGTTTGATTTTTTTTATGTTGCTTTTCTCCCCTGTAGCAAAGAACATACTAGAATTTACACATACCTGGGAGATAGGTCTCTCAGAGCAGTTTGCAATACACAAAATAAATTAAAAATATATATATTATAGCATAACCCTTTTGGAAGAAAAGAATCATTCCTCTCTGTTGTCATTACCAAGAACTTCAGAACCCATTGGTGTTTTGATAGCTACATTTTTCCTTCGTGAAGAACAATTTGCCTAGAAGTCCCACTTTTGTTCTATCTTTCCTTTTCCATTACGAAAGAACAGAGGGGCATCAAGGGTAGTCAGACATGGTAGTGATTATATTTTTATGTATCATCAATATAAATCAGCTCTTCTTTCTAGAAAATGAAAGTTTGAAAATTGGAGTACTCATGCGTTTTCTGTATTACTGAAAGTATCCTCAGACATACCCCCCACAGGAGCCAAAATGAATATAAAGAAAAAGCTTTACTCAGCACAAACATTGCCAAATTATCTGTAGCCCAGCAGAGAGTTCACCATCAGTAAGTGAGAACAACTTCTTAAGACACCAGTTGCCATCATACGTGAATATAACTTAACAAATGAGCTGTATTATTTCATATTTATATTATTATATTTATGTATATTTAGAAGAATAAGTCTCTCCAAGAATTTTGTGGCACTTACTTCAAGAGAGTTTGATAAGAAAAATATCCCCTGATAAATGAGAGGAGACCCGAACTCATCGTTGTGGAGCAGCCAGGGGCACATGCATTCCCTGGGTCCTGGCTGCTTTACAACCATGTGAATATGTCAGATCCAACCAGCCCATGCCTGCTGGCAAATTAACAAATGGGTTTATTTGGAAATGGAATGAAGAAAGCAGTTCCATATATTTCAGACAACTTAATTTGGACATACCTGAGAGCAAGATTTCAGGTGGAAAATACTGCATAGAATTTAACTTGATGAAGTCTTGGAGATCAGTCTTAATACAATGTACAAGCAGTGCAATGATTTCAGAGGTTTTTTGTTTGTTTGTTTTGTTTTGTTTTGTTTTAACATCCAGGTCTAATTCAGACATGTTTATAGTAGTTATGGCATAGGATAACTGGACAAGAGACTAATCTTTCTTTCTACATCATCTGGCACAGATCAGGCTTTCAGGAGTTCCTGCTCCAGCACTGTCAAGACTGGACTCATATTCAAAGTTTTCTTTAAGTCTTTGTTTCCCTTTTTTATGATCATGAAATATGTTACTTGCTGTATCTTAATTTTGTGGTAGAACATATGAAATCAGAACAGTAGAAAATGAAGTGATACAGTAGCAGAGAATTAATGCAAGGATAAAGTAAAGAGAAAAAGGAGAGGGAACATTTCATGCGGAAAACCTTCACAGAAGAGTGCAAAAATTCTGGAATAACAAGAAATGTCTTTACAAAAATTTGGAATATTCACATACATAACAAAATATATTATTATCATTAGCATTAGGAAAACTTGCCTATTCAATGGCAAAAGAAAAAAGAAAAAAGAAGCATGTTTCAATAACACAAGGATGAGTAATTTATAGCTGACACGCTGTATACTTTAAGTAACATTTAATTTATATTAAGTAGTGCTAGTTTATAACCCACAGCAGCTTCCACCTTTGTTTTGGAAGAGATGGGTGTTTTATGGCCACCTATCACCTAGGATTTAAATACTTTTGAACCTCTGAAAAAACAGCAATGAAGTCTTCTATAAAATTTAGTTTTCCTGACACTTGTTTAGAGTCTAAGGCTATCTAAAATTCTTTTTTTAGGGTAAAAATTTTACTACTACCACACAACTTTTCCATTAGTGAGAAGAATCAACATCCCTTTCTAGACCTAGCCTCCTTTTGGCTGCAGATATTCCAAGCTTGCTTCTGAAAGCTTAGGTGATGCAGGAAATATTACAAAACTCTTATCATTCCTTATTTATTTTTTACAGTAGAACTCTGATGGCCCTTTCCGTGAGGTACTTTTTTCTGCACATCTTACAACCACTGAACATTTGGACTAAGACCCAAGTAACAAGGAAATAAAACTACCACTTGGAATACTGATGAAATTTAGGGTGGGAGAACTGCTACAGTGTCATTATGAGATTTTGCTCCAAAGTCTTCATGAATATTGATAGTTATATTTAGATATTTTTAAATGAAATAAAATAAATAAGAAACTTAAAAAAAAAAGAATCTTTCATGTTATTCAGAACATCTAAAACATGAGGGATTAGAAAATAATGGCAGACTTGCTCATATTAGGGCCAAATATATATGTAAACTGTAGTATCTCTGTGAGAAAACAGACTTTCTGTCTGCAGTTTTTGCGTGTCTAATTAAGTACAGATTTTTTGGCTACTAAAATATTTTTCCAGAACTACCAAGACAGAGAACCTGAACAAGTCAAATAAAGCCATGAATGGATAAATGCTGTGGTACTGTCTGACAGTAAATCTTGGAAACCTCCGCAAGCAGGTCAGCCCAGTTCTTCCATATTAGCTATTTTTCAGCTACCCTGTTTCTAACAACCTCTTACTTAACAGTCCTGGAAAGACCATCTCTAAACAAGAGTTATTTTCACTTTCATGTGCTTGAGAAAATCAATTGAATTCATCCTTTGAGCTTGTCACAGCCTCCATTTAAAAATAAACATTTGTACCAAGCAGACAATCATACAAGTGTCTCTCAGTCCACACACCTGCTGAAAATGCAGGATTAAAAAGTGGCAGGTTGAATGATCAAAAAATCAGGATCCCTATCAGTGATGACTGAGGGACTGCTAGCTAAGCTCCCATGACAGTAATTGCCTCTTTAATGGACTGACATCACATAATAGGTTACACCTTATAACTTTTCTAAAGAACCGCCAGAAAGTACAATGTTGCCTGGTATAGCCAAATGTGATTCTGTTTATTTTTTAACAGTAGAACTTTGCACACTTTATTCATGCAGCATTTCTGGACACGTATTTTGGTTCACAAGAAATGTGGATACCATAATTTACAGCACAATTTTCTGCAAGACTCATCTTCACCAGTGTTTTTCCTATGGCCCTCTAGGCACATCTGATTTACAGATGAAGCTGTAAGAGTTTATGTGGAGATATTCAGTGAAGAGGAAATGGTAGATTTTATATATGGAAATGTAGGAAGCAGGGTGCTGTCAAAAGGGTATGTTATGTACTGACATGCCGAAGAACAATTTACATACATTTTAATGGTAACTATAAAATTCTGAACACAAGCTACTGGCAACTTATCTACTGTATTTGCATTGGACTAGAGTACTCCCTTTCCTGTCTCACAAGTAACCACCTTAATTCCCTTCAAAATCTTTGATGAAACTAACATACTTTTTCCAGAAACTTACAAAGAAACCAGGGCAAAAAAAAGCTCAAAGTACTAGAAATGGCAGTGGAAAGCCCAGTCTTTGGAGATTCTTACTGAGGTTTGACAAGGGAAAGGCTTACCATAATAGATAGACTTGATTTTGCAAAGGAACATCTGAAATGAAACATGCAGAACCTCAAGACAGGAAACATAGTTCTCTAAACCACAAGACATAATGATGGTTATGATAGTTCATGCGAACTGGTATGTCAGGGAGATATGTAGTGATTATATTGAGAAGAATTCCAAGTGTGCCATCATAAGAAGTGAAATTATAGTAGCAATTTGGAGTTCTGTGAAAATCTTTTTTTTCCTTGCTAATCAACCGCCTCGAAATGTTTTGCGATGTCCTTGTAGATATTACTAGAGCTTTATTTTGTTGCACAGTTTCTCATGTGTCAGTGACTATTATTTTTCATTAACAAAATGTGTCCTTTAGAATGAGGTAACTTCTCACTTTTACAAGACTTTCACAATTAGATAGAGAACAAGTTTGAATTAAACTTTAGATGAAAGCTTTTCTTGCTTCTTCTGTGATGGACTGAGGACTTCTTCACATCTCAAACTCTCAGTCTTCACAAATAAGGAAGTTGTAATCAAATACCTGCTCATGAAATATGGAATTTTTCTACTCTGCATCCAGGGGACATCAGCAAAACAGTCATAAATACCAAACTCATGGAATTTTTAATACATATGGTCAGTATAGGACTGAAATAAGAAGATTAATTTTATTCATCTTGTATATGCAGAAAAAAAAATACCAATAGTATTCTCATATACTCTTATTTCAGAACAATGGGCCCAAAGTGATTTTTTAATATAAAGGTACTAAATCATACTTTTCAATGTTTTTTCCATATCCTGAAATTATATATCACTATAAACATTTACATTTACATATACATATACATGTACTGAATTCTTCTGCAATATCAGCATCATGTAAGGCTCCTAGCAAGATTTAAAAAACAAAAATGCTAGAGAAACTGTAGGTTAAATCCCTAAAACAATAGCTAGAAATAAGGTTGTTCCTCTGAGTTCAGTTTTCATTTCATCTACTTAGTCATTTGATGAGCTTGGACAAGTAATCTGACCTTCTGGCATTTTGGTGAGGCCAACTGTAAATTACTGTAAAAACCTAGCATGGGAGATTTTGGAGATTAGATGTTGAAGAAGAGTTTGATAGGCTAGAAGTCCTGAAATACATTTTGTCCTCATCAGAAATGTCCTAGATAAAGCAGTGCTCTAATAAGTGCTTGCTTGTGTTTGTAGAGATCAAACTTGGAAGAATCATTATTCTTTGAAGGTATTTGCCAAGACTTACTGAGCTACTTCCTGCTGTGTTTCTTTTTTAGCATTCCCCATTGCCAGACTGAGTTATAAGTACAATTAAAAAAAAAAAAAAAAGATACATATCTGCCACCAGACCTTTAGCCAGTTCCAATTTTACAAAGCTCGGAAATCAGAACAGCTATTTCTGAGGGAACTAATCCCTACATTCTGACGCTAGCCTGCAAGCAACTTTTTGACATTTGAGGAGTCCCTCTGTTTTGATTTTTGTTTTGTTTTTGTTTTAGTTTTATAATGTCTGTGAGGTGAGTCCAAGGCCAGACTGATGTTTACATCAGGAAAATGGAAAGATGAAGAGAGAAAGAATGGTCTCAGCCCTAAAATAGCACACTGTAAAGGGCGTTTTACTTGGAACTTTCTCACGGCTGACATCAGTCAGGAAAAATAAAAAAGATTATAGTTCAAAAGTGTAAACCTAAAACAGAGTATTTAAGGTCAGATATAACACTCATATCAATCTGGCATCTTGGGAAAAAAAAAAAAAAGAGGTTTCATCTGAACCAGAAGCTTAATGTTTTTTTCAACTTCAGTAACATTAGGTTTATTTTTCTGTCATTGACCCTGGAAAAAAGATGAAGACACACAGCACAATACAAATGCAAAAAAAAAAAAAGAACAGAATGAACTGATGGGCAAACAGCAGCTGCTGGATTCTTTTGTACCTGATGAGTTTGAAATTGCAGGAAAAGACAGTTTTGAAGAGTGGATGTGAAGCTAAACTGCTGATAATTTGATATTCCAATCCAATGCCACTTAGAATTGTCCAGTAAAGCAAATAATAAAAATAATACTAAATTATTTGGCATAATGTATAGAGAACAGATCATTATTTTTTATATTCCAAAAGTTACAGTTTGATCAATAGAGTTTCTTCAACCATAGCTTGCAAACCAAATTTTTGTATGTACATTCAGCAAGCAAGGCAAAATAGTAAACATAGGAGCTATGCAATTACAGCTTTACCCTTCATTGAGAACTGTCCAAATCAATGCTTGTAATGATGCATCCAAAGTATACACTGTTCTTACAAGATTCAATACATAAAAATTACGATCGGCAGTTTGCTTGTGATACACAGTATAAAAATTAATAGTGAACATTCCTCCAAAGAGCACTCGGATTTGTAGAAAAAACAATGCCAGCATCGAGTTCATTAAGGGAAGAATAATCACAGGTAGGCCAAGTGATGGGCACTCTTAGTGTTGAAGAATTGGAGGATTAGTTACTTATTCATTCCAGCTACCTATATTTCTTATATGTGTTTATGCAAGAAGAGATCATTTTCAACCGTAAATCTCTTCACAGACTGACCCCAGCATTATAAGGATGCTGGAACAAGTGCTCTCAAAACAACATCAGATGAGCACTCTATTATAAAAACTAATAGTAGTTCTACACTACTTAAAACTGTTTAATCTTTGTACTAACATTAAATGGGAAGAAAAAAAGGGGTAAAGGAAGGAAAAACAAGGCTTTTCTTCAGGCAGGTTTGTACATGCTTAGCCTGCTTTTCTGTTCTGGTTTAACGGCAGGAAAAAAACACTGAAACATAAAGCATTGTGGGTTGTATGGAAAATTTGACTCAGATCAGATGCCTGGCCAACACCACAAAATGGACTGGAGACAAATCTGATAATTAGAAAAAGCAGTGAATAGCAAAATATTTTTGACTCATGCCGTATCAGACAGACTCAGAAAATTCTCAGAGGCAGCAAAACCGGATTTCATTCCCCACAACTTATGACATCTTTATGCTACATTCTGCCACTAGTTTCAGAGGCATTATACTGTTCACCTTATTTCATGACAGTTCGCTTTCACAGCTACTTACTCAAATTTCACAATCAGATAAACCAGGAGTGACTGCATTTACATCAGTTTTGCACAACTGACATAAACAAGATCCAAAACACTCACACTGTATTAGTCTTATTTACAGTTTTGCTTTTGTTTTGTTTCTAGATTGACTGGCTAGGGTAGACACACCGTCAAGTCCACATCAAGGATATGGTAAACATCGTGACCATCACACAAAGGATACCATATAGGGCTAAGTATTTCTGATGCCTGTTTTTCATCTACAGCAGCCACTGCTACTGCCAAAAGCCAAGCAGGTAGTAAAGGCTAGAAGGTAAAGTGATAAGTGCTGGAAAGGAGAAAACTCTTGCCAGATAGTAATCAAATAAGAGCATGGGGAAGATAAGAACATCTGCGTAGGAGGCAGAGCACATAACAAGGTCAATACCACAGAAAAGAGCCCAGTAAATATACAGAGCAGTATAGTGGAGGCATGAGGAGAGCGTCCAGAAGAATGTAGAGCTAGGAAGACATGTGCAGCAGGAGGAGGTATGAAAGAGGAGAATAAGCACTCGAACAAAAACCTGAAATGAGGTAAAAGGAAACACAAGACTTTCTTGTCAGAGCTGTTACATGGTATGTTAAACTTCATTCAGAGAAGGAAGATGACAGTAATCTTAACAGAGGTATCTCCATTCTAATGCATTCTAATCTCAGCACTTTAAAAGACTACAGAAGATTGAGGTCAGTCTTTAAAAAGAAGATCTGTCTGCTGCACCTTTTTTCACATAGTCTGTGATTACTTTTTCTGCCTGAGTGATTTGGGGAGTCCCCAGAGACATTGAGTGCAGTTTCACAAGGCACCATCTTTAATATGGAGATACATGAGAAAAGTCAGGTGATAAGAGAGTCTATTGCTCTTCTCCCTACTTGTTCAACTCTCATAAGATTTTCAACTGAATTTTCTCACTTTCCTGCTTATTTGTGAACAGCAAACAGGTGTTTCATATAGCGTTCTGATTGAAGGTTTCTTGGACCGTGACAGTGTGCAATGTTCCTTCAACCCTTCCAAAGGTCTTTGTTGGCTTATGCCTTTCTGCTTCTCTCCTTGTCCTTTGTTTGCAGAGCAGTACATGGGTGATCCAGAGAAACAGGGAAGTACATTTTGAGACCAACATGTAACCACTGGCTTGGAAAAAAGCTTCCCATGTGTAATTTGCAAGTAGGAAAAGTTGGAACACTACTGTGAGCACCTAAATCTGAGAAGATGGAAGAGGAGGAGGTGTTCCAGGCACCAAAGTGGAGATTCTCCTGCAGCCTGTGGAAGAGACTGAGGTGGAGAAGGTATTAGGCTGCAGCCAAGGGAGAGGACCACACAAGAGAAGATATCTGCACTGCAGCCTGTTGAGAACCCCACAAAAGAGCAGATTTGTACTGAAGGACTGTAGCTAATGGAGAGGACCAATGCTGGAGCAGAAGAAAGGTGTGAGGAGAAAGGAGCAGCTGTTACAGAGAGGAGCTATTATGAGCTGTGCCCATAACATCCATCCCTATCCTGCTGTGACACTCAAGGGGTGGGAGGAGGAATTCCTTCAGATTTAAGAATGAGCGTGGGACAAAATGGAGGTTTGGGAAAGAGGGAGGAGAAGCAGCTGTTTTAATTTTTGCCTTTGCTTCTTATCATCCAATTCGATTTTAATTGACAGTAATTTGACTTTTCGTGTTTTGCCTGTTTATGATAACACAGAAGTGATCTCCATTTCATCTTATTTTCTGTTGGGGATAAATTGTAGAAGAGCATTTGGGTGAGCACCCTGCAGCCAGTTAAAGTTGGCCTAGCATAGTATACTTTTTTTTATTTTTCCATTTCCTTTCTCATCTCATTTCCTCTAACTTTCTCCTTCTCTAGGAATACTTAAGCTTTTCTTTATTTAAGTTTATATGTGTACTATAATTTAAAACTTAAATAAAGAAAGATACCTTTTTGATGTCACACACCATGAATCTGCTCTAAATAGCAGGTTAACAGAAACAAATATTTAAAAGTCCAAGAATGTAAAAGCTACTAGAGACTTCAAAGTAGAGGAACAATATACAAAAATATAAAGCAGAAAAATATCAAACACCATACACAACTTTTTTTCCTATGTAATTTATGTGTCTCAATTTTTGGATAAAGTGAAAGATTTTGTATTCAAATAATACTTAAATAAAGTTACCTACAAAGTACTAGACACTTATCACTTGTGTATACTCCACTGTGTACTAAACATATATCAATGTTCTCCGCTTTCATGTGCTATTCAGCTATTTGCATTATACCTATAAGCAGTAATGCCAAATTTGAATAGAGTTTTCGTTCAAAATTAAAAAAGAAAGAATGGAAAGATTCATATGGAATTCAGCAGCATGAAATTGAATACTTTTGAAGCTCTACCTTAACTGCCAATGCTGAAGCCTTTCTATGATCAGTCTTGAAAGCATCAGTAATGTTGAGAAATAGCTAAAAAGAAAATCACAGAATTCATTCATTTAAGATCCTTTTGTTACTGGATTCCACTGAAGCTGTTCACAAAGACTCAATCCACTGGAGGCTTATAGAGGTTGCTCTATTGTCAGCAGTGTAGCAGCTTCAGGTGATACAAACAGCGTACAACGTATTTTGGTTCTGATTCACAGTTCTTAAAAGGCTTCAATTCAGATCGTGCTATGCCTATACCCACATCAGTTTCATTTCTATCTGAACAAGCCTGAAGCAGGAACCCACATCAAGTTATCTAATGGCTGTATAGTTACCATTTAAATACAAACAAATAAACAAACAGAAACATTTTCCATCAGATGACACAAAAGGATATCAGAAATATATTCTTATTTCTACTTCTGATTATTCTCAGTTGGATGACAAAGACGTTGTCAGTTATTTGATTGTGTAAGGTCTCAGCTAATATTTTAGTTAACGACTAGAGAATACTTAATCATAAAATGAGAGAATGAAAGCTGAACAGACCTCTGGTTACGAAAATTATTCCTTTTTCTCACTGATACTACTATATACTAACTTGCTTAATTGCATATACTAACTTACTGAATTGCATAAAGATTTATGGCTGAAAAACTGATTACTGGAAAACTCTCGTGCTTCCTTCTTCTTAGAAGGTTCTTCTCAAATATAGCAAACATTTTCTAAAATCTTCAAACTCACTCTCTTGAAGATGTTTTAATTCAGGCATATTCTAAAATTAACTGGCTTTTGTGCTACTTATTGAAGAGTTCACTTACAAATGTTTAACAGTCTAAAATGAATCTGCAGAAGAGACAAAATGTTTGTTACAACACCTTTTAAAATAAAAATTTGAAAACTGTTTAGCAAGCAGCGATTTCAGTTATACAAAATAATTTACCCCCAAAACTAGTCTGGACTCTTATCCTTATTTGTGCAGCTGCTGTTTTTTAAATCTCTTATTAACTCTGCTATAATAGATTATTGAAAACTGAGCAAATTTCAATGTACACGAATTAGTCTTGTGATTATGTGCATATACCCTGCTGGGTAAGTGTGGGCATAATGTTACATCTCAAGATTCAGGGACCTTTTGCACATCTTCTTCTATACAAGTAGAGCTGGAAATGAAACCAAACATTTTACTGCTCACAGATTGCCCATGTTTAAAAATCAAAAGACATCACAGAAAGGATACAATTTTGAATTAGTTTTCCTGTTGGAAACCCGTTTTATCTATTGTCAACTTGACTACGTAGTTACCCCATGCAGGGGGAAAAGAGCCTGAGCAAATGATGGAGGTTTGAGTGCAGCTCACTATGGGCTGCTCATAGACTATCTCAATTAAGGGCTGCACTGATTCTCAGTATAATTGTTTCACTCATTTTTTTATGTAATTACATGCACACATTTCTATTCAAAAATTATATAGATACACATTATAAATATCTGACTGTCATTTGTGCATGGAATACATCTTACATAAACAGGGAAACTATGAAGTAATAATTTTTATTCCTCAGCATCTGGTGCGTATAACTATTACATAACTGGAAATTAAGGTAGTCCAAGATTTAGACACCTATTTAGACATACTATCAGTGCTATGAAATTAACAAAGCTCTTTGACTTCTTTCCGATTTGGATCAGAGTGTAAATTTGAAAATTCAGTTTGAAAGAGAAACAAATACCGAAAAGGATTTTAAAATAGTAAAGTTTGAAGGCTGAAAACACTCTGAATGAAAGCAGTCCAGATTTATGTTATTCATGTAACATCCAAGAAAACTCACTGAAGTCACTGAAATGATGGGAGTTTTTTCACTTATGTCACTGAAATTTGGATGAAACACATAACACTCTATTAGCTTCTATAAAATGCTTTAAAAATAAATGAGGTAAGGAAAATTGTCAGTTATGCTGCTTTTCTTCTCTTTTTTGTTTTAGTGTCAGAAGTGAGGAATGTATTTCTATGTCAAGAACTGTTTTATTAACATATGTGAGAGGCAGATGGAAGCAATGGTTTTAAAAAGCAAAGACATCATACTATTCTGGAATCAGGGCTTACAGTACAGAAAGTAGTCTCCTTCTAACTGGGTGGTCAAATTGTAGGAAATTTCATAAACGAGTAGCAAAATGTGGATGATTTCCATTGATGATTAGGTTTATGGCATCTTTCAGGAGATTAGAATCTTGTAACAGAAAAAAAAAGATTGCAAATATTACTGCACTATTCAGACTCTTGAAATATTACTGCCTTTTACCTTTACATTGTATATTTTGCAAATCTACAGTTACTGGTATGCTAAAGGTAAAAGGGAAGGCAAAAAAATTAAGGCTTTTGTAGACCCCTTATCCTCAGAAATCCACAGCTTTCTGGTATGTATCTACAGGCCAAAATGATAATGATAACTCTAAAAGAGTTTTCAATCTCACTTTAAAGGCAGTAAAGAGGTTAGCAGAAATATTGGAGACCTTTTCTCATTCTGTTTTGTTTCCTCACTTCATAAACTGAAGTTTTTTACTTCAACACAGCTTCAAGCATTTGTCAGCTACAGGAATACTTCATCCAGTCTGTGTGCGCTTTATTTTAGTTAACGAATAGATAGACTACAGTACCAATCTGCACACTAGGTTTTTCTTAATCTTGATCATATCATCACAGACACTATAAAGTAGTGCTTATAATAATGCTTAACAGTAATTCCTTTCAAAGAAAATAATAAAACTAAAATCAGTACTTCTATTCTAAATATATATGCTATGTTGGCTGCTCCAAAAGTAATGCCATCTGTTATCACGTTGGCCCACAATGTCAGAGACAGATGTCGGAGGCATGGAAATAGTGGTTGAACCTTACTGCCAATAATCCATTACATTTTGTTGTATGACAGATGGCAGTAGAGGGGCAATCTGACCAAATCACACCTGACATAGAATCATAGAATCACCAAGGCTGGAAAAGACCTCCAAGATCATCTAGTCCAACTTGGTCATCTGCCACCAATATTTTCCAACTAAACCATGTCTCATAGTGCAACATCTAAACATTTCCTGAAGATTTCTGGGGATGGTGACTCAACCACCTATGTGGCCATGGAAGACTGTATGAAGCAAAGCTGTGGAACTGAATTTCTCCATGGTGAAAAAATGGCACCCACTGACATTCACCAATGCTTGCTGAATGTTTATGGAGACCAAACAGTGAATATTAACACAGGAGGTGGTGTATGGTGCATTTCAGCAGTGATGATAGTGATGTCAAAGACAAGCCACATTCTGGATGACCATGCACAGCTGTCACACTAAAAATGAAGAGTATTTTGATCATCTCATGTACATGAATTGGTTAATGGTGGTGACTATGTTCAAAAATAGTGGTAGTCTTCTCATCAGTCCTCCAGGTTAGGGGAAAGGGAAGAGAAAGGAGTGACAGAATTAAGAAAACCAACATATGTCTAAGGGAGCTGTGTTGTGAACAGGACTTTGGCTACTTATATTATGGAACTAATTCTGAGAGATCCGGTCTTCTTTGGGAGGATGAGGTTCACCTGTTAGACAAGGGGAAGACCATCTCTTTGGCAGCAACCTTATCCACTTTAATCAGAAGGGCTTTAAACTCTAACTGCCAGAGGAGGGTATCCTTGAACCATCCCACTTCCAGGTTGACAATGGTAATAGATTCCCTGGGTCTGGAGTAGGATCACAGACCTGTAAGACAGTAATTGAGATACAGAATAAAGGAACTCTGATTGGCAAATCAGCCACAATGGGAACCCAACTCAAGTGCCTCTACACCAGTGCGTGGAGCATGGGGAACAACCAGGAGGAGTTGCAGATATGTGTATGGGTATGGGTTATGATGCCATTGGCAGTGAGACATGATGGGATGAGTCTCACAACTGAACTATAGGAATAGATGGGTGTAAACTCTTTAGGAAGGACTGACAGGGAAGAAGGGGAGGGGGTGTTGCCCTTTACATCAATGACTACCTGAAGTCCATGGAGCTCCACCTGGGAAAAGATAAGGAGCTGATAGAGAGCTTATGGGTTAGGGTTAAAGGGAAGGCAGAGGAAGGAGAAATCGTAGTGGAACTCTGCTACAGGTCACCTCATCAGAAGACCAAGTGGGTGAGGCCCTCTATAAACAGATCGGAGCAGCTTCACACTCACAAAACCTGTTTCTCATGGGAGGATTTCAACCACCCTGATGTCTATTGGAGGGACAACACAGCAGTGCACCAGAAAACAAAGAGGTTCCTGGAATATGTTGATTATAACTTCCTCTTCCAAGTAATACAGGAACCCACGAGGAAAGGTGATATGCCTTTCTAAAAAGTCCCTCCCCCGCTTTCCTGTAGTCTCCCTTCAGGTCACTATTAGGTCCCCCTGGAGCCTTCTCTTTTCTAGACTGAAGAACCCCAACTCTAGCAGCCTGTCCTATTGGAGGAGGTGCTCCAGCCCTCTGATCATCTTCGTGGCTCTCCTCTGGACTTGTTCCAACAGTTCAATGTCCTTCTTGTGTTGGGAATTGTTAGTATGTATTAGTAGTTTTCTTTCATATATCCATGGTCATCTGTCAGCTTTTCTAACATAAAAATGGAATAATATTCCCTAAACTTAATCACTTTGCCATAAATTCTCAATACACAACTTAAGGAAATAAATACAGTACTCCTTCTAATATTTAACTACCATGTTTAAAAGTGTTCTTTATTTTAATCTTTACTATTCCGTTTTTTAATGAATAGAAAAGCTTCATTTTTAAATAAAAATCAGGAGGATCTATTTAATTTTGAAGATCATGTTTTTAGATGAAAATTTATTTTTCTAGTGGAAGTAGCACTGAAGTAAAAAAAGAAAAAAAAAA
>VXAB01012922.1:22295-68667 GCA_013399175.1 Odontophorus gujanensis
AAAAAAAAAAAAAAAAAAAAAAAAAAAAACCACCAAAGGGACAAAAGAAGCAAACACACAAAAAACAAACCTCAACCAAGGAGCAACAAAGAAGAATAAAACAAAGGCCCAAAAGACCCAATCATATTTGAGCCAGGTAAGCCAATTTGCCATTTGCTGGAAGCCCCAGAACTGGTCGCAATACTCCAGGTGGAGTCTCATGAGGGCAGAGTAGAGGGGCAGAAGCACCTCCGTTGACACATTGCTGGCTCATGTTGAATTTTTCATCAGCTGATACTGCTGTTTTAATACTGTGTTATTCAGAATTTTCTAATACAGTCAAAGCTTTAACAGTTTTATTTTATTTGTCACCTGTTGTACGGTGATCAGCAGGAAAGTTTGGACCAAGTTCAGCTTATCAGCAGACTGCTGTTTGCATGATAAGAACTGCCATTCTCTTCCACCCTTGTGATCAATTTTAGGAACAGAAACTAAATGGAATGGGCAGTTTTACTGTGTCAGTACTGAAAGTCATCATGCAACATTATTTAATCTGTTTCATCAACTTAAGTTTCTGATTTATCCACTATGAAGCTCACTACTCTCATCATCAAATAGTATAATGTTACCACATTTAGCTTAAAGTAAAAGGCATACTTGTTGCTGAACCACAAAATCCTCCTGCTTAGATAAAAATTAACATCTTTTTTTACCCAGTAGAAAAAACTCTGTCAAAACATGCTACACTTGTTTCCCATTATGTTTTTATAAGAAAAATTATGGTATAGAAGTTGTTACCTTTTCCTTTCAAGAAAAAATAATAAAAAGTGGACTTATATAACTATTGCTGTTAGATGGAATGCATGCTAAAAGACTACTATTTATTTCCCAACCTATTATAGCATATTTTTCCTTTTGGATGACAGTTGCAAAACCCAGAAGCCAAGTTGTTATGTATTTATTTTCCCATTCCTAGAATCTATCTATTTGCAAACACTTTAGGTAGTTACAGGGAGAAATGCAAAGTTTTCTCCAAGTTTATCAAGGGATACAGGAATTGTTCCCACCAACCAAGTGGGGCTGGGGAGTAGTGTGAAGCTCAAGGGCAGCCTTGGCTGCTGTGACCACAAAACATCGGAGTTCAAAATCATTATGATGCCAAAGAGGGAGCACAGCTTGCTACTATGGACTTCAGGAGAGCAGAATTTGACCTCTTCAGGGAACTGCTTGGCAGGGTGACACAGGGTAAAGCCCTGGAGAGAAGAGGGGCCCAAGAAAGCTGGTTGGTATTCAAGGACCTTCCCCTCCAAGCTCAGAAGCAGTGCATCCTGAGAAAAGCGAAGGCAGGCAAGAATGCCAGGAAGCGTCTGTGGATCAACAAGGAACTCCTGGACTAACTTAAGTGCAAAAAGAAAGTCTATAGGGAGTGGAATCAGGAACCAATTACCTGGGAGGACTGCAAAGAAGTTCTCCAAGCAGCCAGGGATCAAGTTAGAAAACCTAAAAGCCAGATAGAACTAAATCTATCCAGGGACATAAAGGGGAATAAGAAGAAATTCTACTGGTATATCAGTGATAAAAGAAAGACCAGAGAGGATTCGGGACCTCTCCAGAAGGAAACTAGAGATCTGGTCACTTGGGATACAGAGAAGTCTGAGGTGTTCAATTACTTCTTTGCATCAGCCAGCACTGGTGAGGGCTCCAGCCACTCTGCCTAAGCTGCAGAAAGCAGTGGTAAGAACTTGGAGAAGGAAGATCTGCCTGCTGTAAGTGAAGATCAGGTTTGATACCATCTAAAGAGCATGAAGGCACACAAGTCCATGGGACCCAATGAGATCCATCCATGGGTTCTGAGGGAACTGGCAGGTGAAGCTGAAAAGCTGCTATCCATTGTACTTGAAGGGGGAAAAAAAAGAAGATCCATGGAACTACAGGCCAGTCAGTCTCATCTCATTGCCTGGCAAGATCATGGAGCAGATCCTCCAGAAGGCCCTAGTAAGGCACATGGAAAATAAAGACAAGGTGATTGGTGGTAACCAACATGGCTTCACCAAGGTTAAGTCGTGCCTGACAAACTTGGTGGCCTTTTATGATGGACTTATAGCATCAGTGGAAAAAGGAAAAACAACTGATGTCATCTACCTGGACTTCTGCAAAGCATTTGACACTGTTCCACATAACATCCTTGTCAATGAATTGGAGAAAAATGGATTATCTGGATAAGGAATTGGCTTTATTACCATACGCAGTGGTCAACGTCTCTATGTCCAAGCGAAGACTGGTGATGAGCAACGTTCCTCAGGGATTGGTGCTGGGACTCGTGTTATTTAACATCTTTGTAGGTGACATGCACAGTGGTATCGAGTGTACCCTCAGCAAGTTAGCAGATGACACCAAGCTGAGTGATACAGTAGACAACCTAGAGGGAAGGTATGTTATCCAGATGGACGATCTTGAGTGGTGGGCCCATGCCAACCTCATGTAGTTTTACAAGGCCAAGTGCAAGGTTCTGCGTCTGTGTTGGGGCAATCTCAAGCACAAATACAGGTTTAAATTTTAATCCTCAACTGGTTTTGCTCGGGCACCGTAATTTTAACTGACAGATATACTAGTTGCCATGGAAGAGTCAAATACCACATGTATCAAGTGGTTCTTTCTTGCATTGTAAAGCAAACCCTGCACAAACCATATAGTTATTTTACTTGTGATGATACTGCTTTTTCTGTACTTCTTTTTTTTTTTAATGTTTGCTGTCATTTGGATTATAATTCTGTGACCTATGTGAAATGAATTGTTCCAAGTTCATTGCGCCCAGCTGTTTCTTGCTTAATCTCAGCAGAGCTTTGAGTTACCATGAAGACTTAGATCATCTTAGAGGAAATGGGGTTATGAAGTACATAAGAGCTTTGCATAAAGCCTTATGTTTTCCTATATCTTTGTGAAATGCATAGGAACCCTTACATATGGGGTCCTACAACGCCCCTCCCCTCTGGAAATTGAAGAAATGCAAACCATAGGAGTTACGGAAATGATACCACACATCTATCCAAATAATTAAAACTACTGGTAACAGGTTTCGGTGGTTTTTTTTTGTTGCATTTTCTATGTTTTTTTTGTTAGTATACCAGATGTTTGCAAAAAAAAAAAAAAAAGGCAAAACAAAAAACTGTTCATAAAATTGTAGAATCATTTGAGTCTTTCCTTGAACAGATGCGAGGCTGACAGGTCAGTAGTTCCCTGGGTCATCCTTTCTACCTTTCTTAAAATTTAGTGTGACAATGCCTTTTTTCTAGTTAGCAGGTACTAACAGTCATGACTCAGTATTTGAGAGTGGCTTTGTAACTATATCAGCCAGTTCTCTCAGGACTCTGGGATCCATCTCATCAGGACTCACAGACTTATGGATATTCAAGTTCTTCAAACTGTTGTGAACTTGGTCTTTGCTTACAGCATTATGGGCATTAACTTATCAGACCCTACCTTCTGAATGATCTGCTCAACATTTATGTGAAGAGCAGTTGTCAGAGAAACAGTCTTCTGGTCCACTTTTTGTGACCACTTGGCAAAGACTTTAGTAGTGTTTAGAGTTTAAGCTCACATCTTTGTGTGCTGATTTAAGGAAAGTCTTGAGTCTTAAGTTTCATGATGGGATGTAGTTGGCTGTGAGTAGGACATGTCTACTGTAACCTGTTAAAATGCATATGTAAGTACAGCTATTCTCTTTTGAGAAGCAAAAAAGTCTATAAAAGTCTTGGAACAAAGTATCCTGAAGCTAAAAACTTTTCACTGTGTGTCAGTAATATTTTACACTGATCGTTTTTTAAATAATTTCATTTACCTATCTGGTTATTCACATTACTCTACAATATCCTCACAATTAACTTTCATTTTATTCTTTCAGTTATACTTTGAGGTCAAAGTCTGATTTATTAGCTTGCTCTAAAAATAAATCGAAAACATTTGGAAGCTGGAGCCATTCAAATTTATGCTCCACGATTATAGAATCAACTTCTTATTCATATTCAGAAATCAAAATCTGATTTGATCTTTGAATCAAAACTGAAGAGGAATGTGTTTGATGCTGTATTTAATTAGGCCAGATACATGACATTTACTAGGATATTTTTTCTGACCAATGCTGTAGAAAAGCTTCTATTAAAACCAGTTACATTCTTTTCATGATCAGTTGATCATCAGACCTTTGAAAATATGGAGCAATCCAGAAATCTCAAGTGTTTATTTGCATAAGGTTAAATTTATGTGGAAGGATGTAGAGAAATAAGATACAAGAACTCTGATGCATAAAAATTGCATGAAATATAGCCCCCTAGAATGTAGAAGGAAAGTCTCTGTAATTCTGGGTCATTCTGACACAAAATCGCTGTGCCTTTACGAATGAAAATAATATATCAAACCTTAGCAAAACCTTGCCCTAGATTCTTATCCTCTTGTTTGCTACCTTCACCTTTACTGACTGCTACCCTCAGAAGATTTCCTGGCTTCTTGTTTTTCTCCTCAACTGTCCTGTTTTCTATTGGTACAGAAATTTAATATTATTTCCATTGCTACAGAACTGAATATCATTGAGCTTCTATAAAGGCTTGCAACTGAATCTAATCCACTCAAGTATTGACTTCCAATTTGGCACAAAAAAAATTTTTTTTAAGTTAGTGTACTTGTTATTATTGTTAATCATTTTGGTTGGTTTTTGTTTTGAGAATTATTCCATCCTCAGGAGCTGATGATCCTCTGTTTGAGACTTGGTGAGCCTTCAGAGGAACAGAAAAGAGAAAGAGCAGTGTCACTCACATGACCTCATTGCATTGGAATGAAATAGAGTTGTAAAATGAGCCTCTAAAGGCTAATTAAAATGGATCAGGTAATGATAATTAATATTTTACATCTCTGATATGAAAGAGAATCCCCACCCAGCACTGCAGTTGCAGTGAGGGACCTGCCTGAAACTTTCTTCCTATTTGTAAGATGAAAATTGGAGAGGCTCCATTTCTGCTAGCCTAGTTCCTGGTATTAATGCCCAAACAAATTTTTCTTTAAGGGTAATTCACTTATCTCTAGCTCTTTTTCAATACAGAGATATTTATTAGCCTGGAGGATAAATGCTTCAGCTTCATTCAGAAAGCAGCCCCTCAAAAGAAAAGAGTAGTTAGGTCTGACGGGGAGCAATGCTGAATAGAAATGTTGCATATAAAAAAATGATAATAAAAGAAACAGATATCACCAGTCTAGAATAACTAAGACCTTGCAAAATGGCATCACACAGACCTTACTGGGAGTATTCCAGGGTATAAACTGAGCTCACTGAATTCTCTGAACTACCATTTCCTTTTTCATGAGAAACCATCTATGGCAGCTGGTAGTAGTAGAGGAGAACAGGCAGAACACTTCAGAGGACATATGATGTACACTTGCTAAGAACACAACCTCAGCTTTGCACCCCAGTGCTTTTTTTTTCAGACAGAGATAAGAAGTCTCATTGTCCTCAGGATTTCTTTTAAGTTTGTTGTGTACTTCAAAAGCTTGTGTTTTCAAAAGAATATTTCACACAAAATCTGTAGGAGCAAAAAAAAAGAATGATTCTTGAACATTAATGTCTTCTCCTTAGGCAGAAGATAACTGCTATCTGTGCAACAGAAGTCTTAACTAGGACATAAAACAGGGAAGAGTTAAAAGAAATTTCATACATCCTACTACAGATTTCTGAGGCATTCATTCACCCATTAGAAGTGTGTTTTTCTTCATCCTCTTGTCTCAACAAGACCTATAGTAAAAAGCTGAATGAGATGGCTGGAATGCTAAAAACATTTAGTCATGGAAGAATTTGTCAGTAACAATTCAAGAAGAGAAAAAGATAAAAGAATTCATTGGAAAAGCACTAGATCGAACTGTGCATTTATTTTTTGCTGACCTCTTCATGCAGCTAGACTCCGTACATGTCAGAGAAGCAAGTGGTGTATGGCATTGTTCCAGGACAGCAGAATCAATGGCAAAAGTACAGTTTCTTCCTCAGAAGCCATGACAGATAGATGTTTATGCATAGTGTGTACACCCTGTTTCTTAATGACTCAGTGATGCTAGTCACTGGAGTATAGCAAGAAGGTCAGCAAAATGTTAACATCGTGTTTTCATAAAATCTTGCTGAACTTCTTTTTCTTTGCCATCATCTTGTAACATAAGATTCTGGGGGACAGAGCAGGTAGCTTTCACCTGCAGCTGACTTGCAGCGATGACAATTCATCCCCTTGCAGTCATATGGCAATTGATGTGCCTTATAACACTAGTCACACATCTGACATACTCAAACAGTGTTGAAACCATATAATCTATTGTGCATTTACTGTGTATGTAAGTATATGCTTATGTTTGCATATTGTTACATAAGTATATATATACTAGTTATAATCTTAAAAGTAAATACATACAACAAGATACTAAGCTTTTAGACTGGAGTGGTAAAACGGAGAAAACGTAAGCAGCAGGCACATCTTAGATTTGACTTCCTAGTGAAGGAGTCAACAGAGTACTTGATCTCTTTGCCTCTTCTTGCCCTGAGCTCATTGCAGTCAGAAGGATGTGCAGACTCAGACATATGATTCATTCTGTATGTGTCATCTGGTAGAACTTAATTGTAAAAGCAGCAGTCCAAGTTACTACAAAGTTTACAACATGGCCTAAAGTGCTGATCTATACTACTTTTACTCCTTTCTTCCTCATGGAATGTTACAAAAGTTCTCAGGAGCCTGAAGACAATAGCTCACCATTAATCCTACTGGAAGTAAGTAAGCAACGTAAGGCACAGTTATTTTCCTGCTAATGAATACCTGGCAAAGGCTCCATTTCTCTTTATGCTTCCTTTCAAGAACAGCTAAGATATAAAACCAGATCAAAGATTTCTCAAAGGAAAAATTAAGGCCCCACCCTAATTCATCACAGTAAAATTACCTTGCTTAGACAGTGTAATTTATTCTGTTTAGACAGAGTAATTTCCTTTCATTCCATTTCTGAAGATTTCCAAAGGGAAAACAGCATCAGTTAGTGTGTTAAAGTAGAGAATGTACCTGTAGGATAAGGAAGACAGTGAGACCTCCTTAGTAAGTGAGATGTCTTTTGATATTGCTTTTCTTTTTACAAAAGCTAGCACGTATCATAACCTGGAATTCAAATCAAACCCATCAAACCAAGAACCTAGAGACCTTATGAGCCTGATCCAACATCCAGAGCAAGAAACAAAATCCTTTTCATAACCTCTTGGATAGGGAGTAATGAACTGATATTCACATTCTCTTCAATATCTGATCTTACTGGAGAAAAAGATCAGCAAAATACTTGCACAGAATACTGCTCTAGAGGACATTGCAACTTTCTAGTTGCAGACTCTCAGGATCTTCATTTCACCTCAAATGTTGGATGAAGCTTTGCCTTTAAACTAGGAGCCTGCTCTACCATGGCTTATTTTCAAGTATTTTAAGTTTGGTCTCAGTTCTCACTAGCTGAGGCTTATTAGGCAGGATCAAAGAACAGTGCTTTTCAGTGTGAGCTTTGGTTACCACAGCCTAACCGCAGGTAATCTCTGGAGCAGACCACATTGTTCCCTAGCTAGCCGATGCTTTGAGCCTCCATCTGGAGCTCTTGGCTCCTCCTCTACTTACAGACTGTCATTTTACACCAGACTTCTGTGCTTTCTGATCCCTGCTTCATTTGTTACATTTCCTATTTCTGCCTTGATCATTGTGACATTGTGCCTAGACATTGTGAAGTAATAGATTCTTCTTCCTTTCATAACTTATTTCTGCTTCCCTCTTTTCTGGTGACACCAGCACACAATGGTTTTAATGTTTCAAACCAGCCCCATGTGTTTGCCAGGAGCCTTGGAAGAGCACTCCATTTTCAGTGATAGAAGCAGTTCCATTAACAACAGCTTCTAGAAGAACTGGCACAGCAGAGGCTCGTGGCTCAGTCTACATTTTTATTGCATGACACATGCCCTTTGAGTAGAACAGTGCTATCGTGCCTCAGAGTGCCTTAGGGAGAATCTTTCAGCAAAGCTACCCTCTGTATAGAGGAGTAAGTGGCAACTCAAATGCTAATATTTCCAACATTTCCTCAGAAAAATGAAGCCGAGCTCCAGTGAAATATGACAATCTGAGAATTCTTAACAGTGAACATAACTACTTGTTCCCCAGAGCTGCGACAGAGTAGCAGCACACAGTTTGACAGTGCAAGTGAAATGCTGTGATAGACCACACCCAATGAGTAAAGGAGTCATTTATTCCCTTTGCTCATTAAATTGTCATTTTCTCTAAAGTTGCCTGTAGATAAACCATCTGATTTCAGCAAGGATCCTTTTATTTGTGGTATAGACTATCTTGAACTAAAACATGAATAATCTCTTGCAGACTCACAAACAGTGATGAAGCAGTGAATGACGTGAAAAAGGAAATATTCAAAGCAAAAAAGGAAATATTCAACTGTAATAATTTACCATTTTCTAAGAGGAAAAGACTCATTCCCTCAGTTCCCTTCTTAAGTAGAATCCACTGATTCCACTGATGGTTTCTGAATTAGATTAACATTTTGTACAAGACTGTCCAAATTGAAATACTTCAGACCTCTTCTGAAGTACAGTACTCAATGTCTTTGCAATGCTTTCATGATCTTCTAACAAACTGATTTCAGTCAGAAGTCTGTCCTTATTTACCTGCCTTAGTAAAGAAGAGTCAAATCGTTTACAATAAGAATGTAGCAGTCGAATACTTATATAACTTGTCTGCAAACAGTTAGAAGGCATGATCTGACCGTACCTGGATGTGAGGTGAACTGGAGCATTACCAGTAGCATGGTACATAGAGTTCATACAAATGCTAGCTCAAAAGGTAGCACAGAAAAATTCTTCTTGCTGTATCTTGAAATGTGATCTTCTAACCACATAGACTTAGGGAGAAATGAGGTACACTCATACCTAAAAAATTTTGTTTATGTTCATTCCAAATGGGGGAAGCCAGGATTGAGATATAATACCTCCTGAAGCTGTAAAAACCCAGCTTTTCAACTTGTGTGGGTAACTACAGCCTTTCATATAGATGATGTTCTTTCTTCTCTTGTAACAAACTAATACTCATCCATTCCCTCTCAAACTGTAGCATATAGCAATTTTAACACGATGAAATTGCCTTTCAATATAAAATCACTACATTGACTCTCTGTAGTTAATTTTATGGAGGTATTTATTACGGATTCTGTAGAAAGTCTATATATATATATATGTTAATATTTGTATATTTAATCTGAAGGCATGCTATAATGATATTACAGATTAACATAAACATGAAAATCTGGTTATAACTGTTTGCATTGCTGACAATAATTTGTAGTTTATACATACTGAAATAAAATGGTTTGTAATGCTTCAGAGACTCATGCCAATCACAAAGGTAAACTGCATTACCCATTTACCAACTGTGACTTCAAGAATGTGATTTTACAGATTGTTACCGGAAAAGAGCACTAAAGACCTGTGTGCTTAATAATCCCGTCTATTCTGTTTCTAAATTAAGAGTACCATAAAAATAGAAAAATATTCCATATGTACCATAGATTGTACTTAAATAATCATGTTATTAACTTTTATTTCATATTGGGAAACTACCGAATGCAGAGAAATTTTTAAAAGTTTCCTGGCGTTTCTTTTAAAATAAAAATCCATAAACATCTATTCAACTTCATGTATGTTTAAACAGGCATCTTCAACTCACAGCTTGTGGACCATGTACAGCCATGTCTTACTGTGTACTGCGGCCTACTCTCTAACCTCCATCATCATTGTGGTGGCTCTTAACCAATGACTGGCCAGGCCTGGCTCCAAGTGTGTAACCATCACACAGCAAGAGCCAAATATTTGACGTGCGATGGACACTGTCTGAGCTGAAACTAGGATAAGGGGACCACAGTGTAGTGTTAAGGTAAGGCAAATAGTTTTATGCATTTATTGCATTTTATGCAATGCATGCAATTATGCAGACATTGGCTAAACATGGTCTGTTGTACAGTGAACAGTACACAGCCTTGCGTTGTTTTGATAAAGGAATTTGAGAAGAGATTTAAAATTTGAAAAAAAAAAGTCAACTTTGTTGGTATGTTTGCAACTCTATTTTCAGTTGACATAAATACATTACCTGCAAATTTTCAAATGGAATATATACAGTTGCAATCAGACATTCAACTCAAAGAAAAATCTGATCATGTCCCTTCACTAGATCTTTAAAAACCTATGTCATCAGAGAAAAATGATCCTCGTTTCACAATCATGCCTTATTTATGTCATAATTTTTTCAAAGTAGGTACATTTCTGAACAATGGTTTTCAGGGTTGAGGTACAGGAAGAGTAAAATTTCATCAAAAGTCTTTGATTAACCTTGGGAGCTCACCAAGAACTACAAACACTTCAACTGAACCAGAATGATGCATTAGTTTCACAAAAACAAGGTCAAATATCCCATGAGTCTTATGTTTTACTTGTTCATTTTTAATATTTCAACAAGATACATTAAAAAATAAAGTAAATTTTGTTAGATATATTCTTTAATAATATTATATATTTTAAATCCAGGCCAAGAAAACTCCACTTCACTTAAGGCCCAGGCAAGCCAAAAGATGGGACACACGTTAAATGGTTATGACTAGGTCTTGGTCCTGAACATCTCTGAACTTAAATTGATACTATGTAATCACAGAATTTCAGTAAGGTGAAAGAATGTAACCGAGCAGACCTTGGAGTAATGTTAATCCCTAAAGTCCATATTATAAACGCTTTGTTTCTCAAAATACCTGCAAATGCTGACACAGCAAAAGGAAGTGTGGACAACAATATCAAAAGCTGCTCAGATTATTCCAATAGAGTCAAGATCCTTACCAGGAGATTTCTTCCCAAGTTTCCAGAAAAACATAGGAATTACCGGTAGAACGCTCTGCCCTTTCTGGGCAGGCTTCTTATTTGTCAAAATGTAGTGGGACTGACTCTGCAAACTGACTTGAAAGATGAACGTGGTCAGAGGCACCTCTGTTCTGACCCTTTCTGTCTTTCTCTCAGAGGGATGAACTCTTCTCAAAACAATCTTACAGTGATTACAGGGAAGTGATATAAAAGAACCAGCATGTCTCCACCAAGGGTATATTCTGCTTGACAAATCTAGTGATCTATGATGGTGTTACTACATTAGTGGACAAGGAAAGAGTCAATGATGTCATCTATCTGGACTTCAGTAAGGCCTTTGACATGTTAATCTACAAGACCCTTCTATTCAAATTGAAAAGATACGGATTTGATGGGCGTACTGTTCAGTGAACGAAGAACTGGCTGCAGGATGAAATCCAGAGTGGTGGTCAATGGTTGAATGGCTGGACAGAGATCAGTGATGAGTGTTGTTCTCAGGGGTCAGTACTGGGACTGGTGCTCTATAATATTTTCACTAGTGACACTGACAGTAGGGTTGAGTGCACCCTCAGTAAGTTTGCAGACGACACCAAGCTGTGGGGTGTGGTTGGCATGCCTGAGGGACAGAATGCCATCCAGAGTGATCTAGACAGGCTTGAACAATGGGCCCAAGTGAACCTCATGAGGTTCAACAAATCCAAATGCAAAGTCTTGCACCTGGGACATTGCAACCCCTGCTATCAATACAGCTTGGGGGATGAAAGGATCGAGCACAGCCCTGTTGACAAGGACTTGGCAGTATTGCTGGATGGGATGCTAGATGTGAGCCAGCAACGTGGCCTCGCAGCCCAGGAAGTCAAACATACCCTGGCCTGCAACAAAAAAAAAAAAAAAAAAAAGCATGGTCAGCAAGTCAAAAGAGGTTATCCTGCCACTCTGCTCTGCGCTGGTGAGGCCTCATTCAGAGTACTGCATCCAAATGTGGAGTCCTCAGTATGGGAGTTCTCAGAACAGGAGATGCATGGACTTGTTGGATTGCAACTGGAGAATGGTCACAAAAATGATCCAAGGGTTGGAATACCACTACGATGAGGGCAGGCTGAGAGACCTGAGGCTCCTCTGCCTGAAGAAGATAAGGAAAGAAGGGGACAGATTTTTAGCAGGGTCTGTGGTTATAAGGCAAGTGGAATTGGTTTCAAACTTAAAGAGGGTAATTTTATTTTGGATATAAGGAAGAAGTCTTTACAGTGAGTGTGGTGAGGCACTGGAACGGGTTGCCCAGAGGTGTGATAGATGTCTGATCCCTGGAGACTTTCAAGGCCAGACTGGACTAGGCTCAGAGTAACCTGGTCTAGCCATGAATGTCTCCGTTCTCTGTTCATTGGATTTGGACTAGATGACCTTTAAAGGTCTCTCCCAACTTTAAGGATTCTATNTGACCGTTAAAGGTCTCTCCCAACTTTAAGGATTCTATGATCCTATGATTAAACCTTCTACAGCAACCTTATTCCTTCCCCTAAAACAGCTAAATCAATCTGGTTATTCTAGTTCTAGTTCAAGATTGTCTATACCATAAATGAAAGGATCACCAGAGCAGAACAGAGGAGCAGGATCCCCTCTAGCTTGCCATCCACTAGTATCCCCAAGTCTTTGTTGGCAGGGCTGTGCTCTATACTTTCATCCTCCAGCTTGTATTGATAGTGGGGATTTCCACATCCCAGGTTCAAGAGTTTGCACTAGGATTTGCTGAACTTAATGAGGTTCTCCTGGGTGCAGTGCTTGAGCCTGTCTTGGTTTCTCTGGATGGCAAAAACTATGCAAACTGTAAGACTGGCTGAAGTGTTGATATAGTTAACAGTCTATGCATAGCTAGAAACCTCTGAATAAAGGAGTATCTTCCATTTCTAGGATGTTGATGGTGCATGACTTCTAATCTCATGACTTCCATTTGCCCTCTCTAAAACTAATGATGTGAGGGCTCCAAGAAGATCTCTAAGGAGATCCAATGGACCCTCTGAGTACCTTTTCCATAGCTGTGCCACTTGAAGATGCATATATTTTCCTTATGTTTAACCAGAATCCCCTTTGTTGCAATTTCTATTTGTTGCCTGTATTCATTTCACTGTGCAAATTTGAGAAGACTCTAGTTCCATTTTCTCTATATTCCTTTTGGGCAGTTAAAGATTTCCTCCCACCCCCTGCTTTGTCCTTTCCTCTGCAAAGTGACCAAATCCAGTAGTTAAAGCCTCTCTCATCCATAAACATTCTTCATGGACTCACTCCTGTGTGTCAACACCCTTCTTGCATGGGAAGTCCATAACACGACACTTCACTGCTGCAGCAGCCCCGTAACTGCTAGGAAGATGGGAGGAATCACATCTATTGAGTTACTGGTTAAACTACTGCTAGTACAACCATGAATGTGTTTAGCCTTCATCATAAGTACATACCTCTGACTCAGGCTACCCATTCCTACTATAGTTTGGAGCCACCAGTGGACTTTCTGTCAACCTGGTTGTTGATGGAGGTATGGAACAGTTTCAACCCAGAGAACCAAACCCTAGTTGATCTTGAAACCTTTCACTGTTGATTTTTGAGCATAACAGTCCAGGTAGATTTATACCTACCTTGATGACAGTATATCCAGTCTTTTCTGCTGAAGTTTACTCACAAAGCTGTTCTGGCTGTATGGAATGCCTCTGTCCTGGTTTTAGCTGGGACAGTTGATTTTCTTCATAGTGTCTGTTCTGATTATATGTTTTGCCCTTAGAAGAAAAACCATGTTGATAACTCAGAGATATTTTAGTTGTAGCCAAGCAGGGCTGTACAGAGCCAATGACGCTTCAGTTCTTCAGCTTCTCATACTGATCTGTCAGTAAGGAGGCTGNGGAGATGCATGGACTTGTTGGATTGCAACTGGAGAATGGTCACAAAAATGATCCAAGGGTTGGAATACCACTACGATGAGGGCAGGCTGAGAGACCTGAGGCTCCTCTGCCTGAAGAAGATAAGGAAAGAAGGGGACAGATTTTTAGCAGGGTCTGTGGTTATAAGGCAAGTGGAATTGGTTTCAAACTTAAAGAGGGTAATTTTATTTTGGATATAAGGAAGAAGTCTTTACAGTGAGTGTGGTGAGGCACTGGAACGGGTTGCCCAGAGGTGTGATAGATGTCTGATCCCTGGAGACTTTCAAGGCCAGACTGGACTAGGCTCAGAGTAACCTGGTCTAGCCATGAATGTCTCCGTTCTCTGTTCATTGGATTTGGACTAGATGACCTTTAAAGGTCTCTCCCAACTTTAAGGATTCTATGATCCTATGATTAAACCTTCTACAGCAACCTTATTCCTTCCCCTAAAACAGCTAAATCAATCTGGTTATTCTAGTTCTAGTTCAAGATTGTCTATACCATAAATGAAAGGATCACCAGAGCAGAACAGAGGAGCAGGATCACCTCTAGCTTGCCATCCACTAGTATCCCCAAGTCTTTGTTGGCAGGGCTGTGCTCTATACTTTCATCCTCCAGCTTGTATTGATAGTGGGGATTTCCACATCCCAGGTTCAAGAGTTTGCACTAGGATTTGCTGAACTTAATGAGGTTCTCCTGGGTGCAGTGCTTGAGCCTGTCTTGGTTTCTCTGGATGGCAAAAACTATGCAAACTGTAAGACTGGCTGAAGTGTTGATATAGTTAACAGTCTATGCATAGCTAGAAACCTCTGAATAAAGGAGTATCTTCCATTTCTAGGATGTTGATGGTGCATGACTTCTAATCTCATGACTTCCATTTGCCCTCTCTAAAACTAATGATGTGAGGGCTCCAAGAAGATCTCTAAGGAGATCCAATGGACCCTCTGAGTACCTTTTCCATAGCTGTGCCACTTGAAGATGCATATATTTTCCTTATGTTTAACCAGAATCCCCTTTGTTGCAATTTCTATTTGTTGCCTGTATTCATTTCACTGTGCAAATTTGAGAAGACTCTAGTTCCATTTTCTCTATATTCCTTTTGGGCAGTTAAAGATTTCCTCCCACCCCCTGCTTTGTCCTTTCCTCTGCAAAGTGACCAAATCCAGTAGTTAAAGCCTCTCTCATCCATAAACATTCTTCATGGACTCACTCCTGTGTGTCAACACCCTTCTTGCATGGGAAGTCCATAACACGACNTAACCTGGTCTAGCCATGAATGTCTCCGTTCTCTGTTCATTGGATTTGGACTAGATGACCTTTAAAGGTCTCTCCCAACTTTAAGGATTCTATGATCCTATGATTAAACCTTCTACAGCAACCTTATTCCTTCCCCTAAAACAGCTAAATCAATCTGGTTATTCTAGTTCTAGTTCAAGATTGTCTATACCATAAATGAAAGGATCACCAGAGCAGAACAGAGGAGCAGGATCACCTCTAGCTTGCCATCCACTAGTATCCCCAAGTCTTTGTTGGCAGGGCTGTGCTCTATACTTTCATCCTCCAGCTTGTATTGATAGTGGGGATTTCCACATCCCAGGTTCAAGAGTTTGCACTAGGATTTGCTGAACTTAATGAGGTTCTCCTGGGTGCAGTGCTTGAGCCTGTCTTGGTTTCTCTGGATGGCAAAAACTATGCAAACTGTAAGACTGGCTGAAGTGTTGATATAGTTAACAGTCTATGCATAGCTAGAAACCTCTGAATAAAGGAGTATCTTCCATTTCTAGGATGTTGATGGTGCATGACTTCTAATCTCATGACTTCCATTTGCCCTCTCTAAAACTAATGATGTGAGGGCTCCAAGAAGATCTCTAAGGAGATCCAATGGACCCTCTGAGTACCTTTTCCATAGCTGTGCCACTTGAAGATGCATATATTTTCCTTATGTTTAACCAGAATCCCCTTTGTTGCAATTTCTATTTGTTGCCTGTATTCATTTCACTGTGCAAATTTGAGAAGACTCTAGTTCCATTTTCTCTATATTCCTTTTGGGCAGTTAAAGATTTCCTCCCACCCCCTGCTTTGTCCTTTCCTCTGCAAAGTGACCAAATCCAGTAGTTAAAGCCTCTCTCATCCATAAACATTCTTCATGGACTCACTCCTGTGTGTCAACACCCTTCTTGCATGGGAAGTCCATAACACGACACTTCACTGCTGCAGCAGCCCCGTAACTGCTAGGAAGATGGGAGGAATCACATCTATTGAGTTACTGGTTAAACTACTGCTAGTACAACCATGAATGTGTTTAGCCTTCATCATAAGTACATACCTCTGACTCAGGCTACCCATTCCTACTATAGTTTGGAGCCACCAGTGGACTTTCTGTCAACCTGGTTGTTGATGGAGGTATGGAACAGTTTCAACCCAGAGAACCAAACCCTAGTTGATCTTGAAACCTTTCACTGTTGATTTTTGAGCATAACAGTCCAGGTAGATTTATACCTACCTTGATGACAGTATATCCAGTCTTTTCTGCTGAAGTTTACTCACAAAGCTGTTCTGGCTGTATGGAATGCCTCTGTCCTGGTTTTAGCTGGGACAGTTGATTTTCTTCATAGTGTCTGTTCTGATTATATGTTTTGCCCTTAGAAGAAAAACCATGTTGATAACTCAGAGATATTTTAGTTGTAGCCAAGCAGGGCTGTACAGAGCCAATGACGCTTCAGTTCTTCAGCTTCTCATACTGATCTGTCAGTAAGGAGGCTGGGAGGGCACAAGAAGCTGGGAGGGGATAGTAACAGGACAGCTGACCTAAACTGACCATAAGACAGCTCTTTGAAGTTCATGTTTCACTTTTTGTTGTTTCAGCATTTTTGTTCTTTGTGTGAATTCAACAATAGTGATACCACCTATATATCTATTATGGGGATGAGAGTGGTTAGATAACTAATAACAGATAAACATTTGAAGAATTGCATAACTTAGAAAATTGAGACGTGAAGGGTAACTAGGAGTAGTAACTGTTACAGACCTGCCAGCATACATTTCTCTTGTACGGCAGGAAAATCAATTTCTTCAATTAAGCCAAACAGTATAGTGATAAAGACAGATGCTTTTTTGAACTGGAGAAACACAATCATGTCTTTGTTGTGAGACAAATCTTTTCAAGACAGAGGTTCCTCTCCAGCCTCAGAAAATAACAGTTAAATTAATTTACTCCCTCCATGAGCTCCCTTTTCCCTATCCAGCTGCATATGATTTCTTTGTGCTGAATCTGGTTATATGATCCAAGTGTACCTTAAATTAGAATAACTGAAACTCAGGAAGAATGATTATCTCAGAACAGAAAAATAAACATTTTCACCTTTTTTTGTTTTCAAACTTACTCAAAGCTTACTAAATACACATTAGCCCTGAGAGATTGTGTCAGACCTATAAACTGAAGGCTTTAGGAAGTTAAGTGTATTTGCTTTGTTCTGCAGATGTTAGAAGAAATGCCCACAAAATATGACAGATTCAGTTAATTTTATCTTAGATAAATGTAATCACCATCTGTTTTGATTTTACCAATCGCTGATACAATTTCCTTTTAAACTTAATACCAGCTGGCTTATACAAATGTGCAACAGTTGTAAACAGACAAAGATATTCCAGTGCTGAGGAACATTTATTCATTCCACAGTTACCTTTATACTAATAATACCAAAAAAATGTCAAGAGTGTTTCAAAACACAGCAGAATATAGAATGGATAAATATGGTCCTATTTGCAGAAGTATTTTATATGTCTCTGTAAATATTATATATAGCATATGCATAAATGTATGGATGGTGTTATCCTTACAATAAGCTTAGAATCATAAGGTAGTGCAGAACATTGCACTAAATAATATTTGTTACATGGCTTCACAATTTATGATGTGCTTATGAATACCTCGCCTGGACTTTCTCTACTAAGCTACCTCTTCTGGGACTATTTCTATGATTCCGTAGTTCTCATCACTTTCAAACAGCTGTTCTTTTCTCTCTGGGCAATGTACTACAGAAAAATAATTTTTTATCCCAGGATACATCTGTGAATTTCTTTCTTGCCTTCAACTCACTGTGATGAGATAGGCAGGCAACACTATCAGTGTCTTAAAGAGTTTTCTGAACCCAAGTACCAGTACAGCCTACTTTTCTCTTTACTCTTCTGATCATACATCAAGATGAAAACTCAGTGTCATCTTTATTCTTGAATACTTGTCAGAACTCTGCAGGGCATACATACAGAAGGAAATAAAGTGGTCATTTTTCCTGTAGCTAGTGTCTGGACTCAGCTAACATGGTGTTCTGAAACAATACAAAAGTATATTCTCAGTGCTTCTGAATTTAAGACAGAAGGACCTGGGGGTGTTAGTCAATGCTCTACTGAACATGAGACAGTGGTGTGCCCAAATAGCCAAGGCTACCAATGGCATCCTGGATTGTATGATAAATAGTGTTCCCCACAGGAGCAGGGAAGTAATGGTCTCCCTGTACTCAGCTCTGATGTGGTCGCACATTGAGTACTGTGTTCAGTTTTGGACCCCTCACTACAACAAAGACATGAAGGCTGTGAAGCATTTCCAGAGAAGGATAATAAAGCTTATGAGGGGTCTGGAGCTCAAGTCTTATGAAGAGCTGCTGAGGAAACGGGGAGAAGAGGAGGTTCAGAGGAGACCTTATTTCACTCTACAACTACCCGAAGGAAGATTGTGGTGAAGTGAGGGTCAGCATCTTCTCCTACATAACTAGCCGTAGGATGTGAGAGAATGACCTCAAATTGTGCCAGGAGAGGTTCAGGTTGGATATTAGGAAAAATTTCTTCTCTGAGAGAGTGGTCAGACACTGGAATGGGCTGCCCAGGGAGGTGGCTGAGTCACTGTCCCTGGAGGTGTTCAAGAAACGTCGAGGTGTGGTACTAATTGTATGAACCCTTCTTTTTCTTTTTGGCTCTAAACTCACTTTTTGAGGCATTTCTTGAGATAAGATTCTGGCTTATCTAGGAGACAAGTGGTGGCATGCAGCTGCCAGCACCACTCTGTGGACAGTTTTACATTTGAAAGCATTTCTTTGGGGCTGTTTGCCTTCCAAAAGGAGTGCTCAGGAGTGTTTACTAGTAGAAGATCTGCTCTGTGAGCAAATAATTGGTACGGGAGATTGGGGGATGATACCATTGTCTCCTGTGAAAGCAAGATACAATTTGATATCTCCCTGCTCCCTCTTACTTGCTGTCAAAGCCCAGAAGATGGGAACAAAGCTGAGACCCACAAACCGGAAGCTGCCACTCTAAAGAGAGCTGGTTCGAACTCTTTGGACTTACAAATAAATTTGTACTGTCGTTAAGAAGAAGTTGTTGTCAACCGAATAACACGACCTCCATAGACTCATCATTACAGAAGATCAATGTCTGAACAATGAACAACACTGGAGTCCTGGTAGTGATTGTGTATATAATAGAGTATTGCTTTCTACAAAGTCTCTTTGCTTATATTTCTTATCTTCTTTCTATCACCCATCTTCCCCATTTCCCTAAGCAACTAGGCTTTGTAATAAACTGGTAGGGCTAATATTTGACCCACTGTGTCTTAATCTCGCTGTCAGGTACACATATATCAAATGAAACTCCTATCCCTCCTATTAATTGGAGAGAGACACTAAGGGACATAGTTTAGTGTGGTTATATAGGGTGGTAGGTGAACGGTTGGACTGGATGATTTTGGAGGTCTTTTCCAGCCTTGGTGATTCTAGATTCTATGACAATATGTTTTCAGCCCCTCCATGAAAAAGAGACAAACAAACCTACTAGTGAAACCATAGGCTGAAAAATGCCTGTTCTACAATTATAACTCAACCATATATAAACTTCCATTTTTGGAACCCAGAAAAGGCACCTCTCTAAGTCCAGAATTATCCTTCCAGGAAATTTTCAGTCACACTCTGAGTAATAAAAGTATTAGGATAATTTAAAAAGAAAGAAGTGAGTTTATTTGTGCTTGCATGAATTAAGATGTAACAGTAAATACCATTCTTCTAGTAAAAAATGCAATTAAACAAAAACACTAAATAGTTTCTTCAATAACAACTGCTCTGACATTGGATACCGCTTTTGGTCACCTAACATTTCAGAAGCTTTTGGCTAGAAATTCTGTCCACGTGGTCATTCTCATGTTTCTTTGATACATGCCTATGGAGTAAGGAAGGTTCCGTGATATTGCTAGAATACATTCAGCTCTTTTGAAGATGGACTATTCCCTATCCCCAACCCCCGGATCTATATAAGTTACAGAGGATCTTGCATATACCTCAGAGAATTAAAAAAACAGAGAGAGACAGAGACAGAGATAGACAAATAATAGGAAGATGGATGGACTAAAGTGGTCAAGGCAGCAAAATTCATAATTCTACAGTGTTGCTTACTAAGTTGCATTTTTGTAGAAATCACAAAATACCACAGATCCAAAATATCCTTTCTTAACATACTGGAAATACATAACAAATCTACAGGTCTTCTAGGATTGTCTGTACACCTGTAAAAATCTTACTATTCTTACTGTGACTCTCAATGGATGAAGAGCCACTAGTTTTCATTCTTACATATGAAACAATAGAAATTGGCTCAAGTTGTATTGCTACCCAGAGTTTTACAACATACCATAAGATGTCTGAAAAAGTCACTCTAAATTCTTTCATTGTATTTTACTACACACAAAATCTCTAAGCTAATTGCTCTTCTGTAAAGGTACTGCTTATTATCCTTGCTAAAACAAAATAATCTGAGGTGTTAGGATAATTTTTTAAATTGTCTAGTAAATTGCTTTCTCCTTCCTATCTAATAGGTATAACTGAGACATTATTTATCTAGTGAAGTAGCCTTCAGCATAGAGTCAGATTTCTTCATTTGAGATAGATTTTTCTTCCACATGTTTATTGCACATGGCATGGATTTTGCTTAGTTGGGACAAGTCTCTTATAGGCAGGAAATCTGAATCAGAATTGGATTTGAGGATATATATTGTGTATTAATAATTTGTGCATTTCTTATGTTGAGTTACTTTGGCATTACTTTTAACCTGTATGTTTGTTATTTATATTAAATTCAGTGTGTATTAACTGTCATCTATACCAGTGATGATTCAGTCTAGTAATTATTCTAATTCTTACAACAAGAGATATATAGATTGAAAGATTAACAGATTGACTGGCATTCCTTAACTACTTGCAAAGACTGTGACTCTTTCTCCTGCTTTAAGCACATGGAAGACAACTGTATTATATAATAGAGTCCAATATTCTATACAATATACAGTCATCTTCATATCTTTGATTCATAGAGTTATAGAATGATTTGGGCTGGAAAGTTTTTTAAAAACCATCTAGTTCCAACCCCCCTTGCTGTGGGTAGGGTTACCTTCAAGCAGTAAAAGTCACAACATTTGATTTTGTATGTCCAATTTAGATGCCCAGGAAGAAAACTACTGTGTAGTTTTCATTATGTCCCACATGATAAGTCTTCAAAAGTTTTAAAGGAATGGTAACAATATTTTTTTGCTTCTGCCTACAAAACTTCATACTGGGGAAGTCTTGCAACTAACTTTCTGAACTGATTGCAAGCTAATATACTAATTAATTGGTCTTACACTTAAGATGAATTTGAAAACTCCAAGACTTGAAATAACAAATCTCAATTTTAATAAAAAAGTAGATGCAAGTAGCTGAACCAAAATCCCAATTTTGCAAGATGATCCATGCCAGCAGCCAAGTGTTCTTTATATGGCTCCATGGAGAAGGCGCAGGGGCAAAAGTTAACAGGGCTTTCCAGACTAAGAGAATATTTGATAAAAAAAAGCTATTATATGACCAGATCTTTTTCAGAAGACCAAGACAGCACTTCAAAATGCTTCACTGTTTTATCTCAGTATGCTTTGAAAAAATATATGGGACAAAATATATTTTGACTGTTTGGAACTTTCTTAAAATTAATAACCATTGACAGAAAAAGCTATCATGAATCATCTAGGAATCTAGGAGCAAAATATTTCACAGTTACAGAGTGCAAACCACTTGAAAAAATTCCTAATGATCAAAAATTTTGTTTTGACAATCAGATCAGCAGAAATGGTGGAATCTTGTAAGTCTCTCTTTTAATTACTGGCAAATAACACCTGTAAAACTTCAATTGTTGTAAGACCAGTACTACTACAGTTTTTTATGATTTATAACTGTAACAGTCTCATTCCCATAACAACCAACTTGTTTGACTGAAATGTAGCTTTCAGCTTCATACTGTAAAGCAATCATCTTCTATAAATAAGACCTTTTTTTTTTTTTTTTTAGTGGAGTTTTAGATTTCCTACAGAGGGCAGAGTGAAGGAAACAAATATGGAAAACGCATTCTCTTCCCATTAGTGACAATACTTTTGTGAATGTATATTTTCAGACAAGTATAACAAACAGATTTCACTTCTTTGTATTGAACTTGAAGATGACGAGAAGGAAGTGATATAGTCTTAGTATTTCAAATAGTCAAGTGAAATGAGGAATGAGACAGTAACATTAGTCTCTATCTTTTTTAACTTAAGGACTTTTGAATTATTATTATCAGATGATTTATATAATTCCACCCACAAAACTCTCTGATACAGTCTTTCTAAAATTTGTGATCAATTTCTAGTCTGAAATAATATTGATATACATCAAGTTAAAATGTAATCTTCAGGAGCAAGATTTCTCTAATAGAATATTTCCACTCTCTGTGCAGACACATACAACCTGCTAACAACTCTCCCTATATTATTCTTCTTGTTAAACTGACCAATATGAGAGACTTTCTATTTATCTTTCAATGTTCTCCTGGCTATTCTCTGAACCATCTTATTTGTTGGCATCGATTTGATTTCTAGCCTGAATACTGTGTCAGTATCTGACTTTCTCTGCTTTCTCTGCCTTTTTAAACATCTGTAGCCTGTCTTGGGTGGCTTCTGTTCT
Source organism: Odontophorus gujanensis (assembly GCA_013399175.1). Taxonomy (NCBI): domain Eukaryota; kingdom Metazoa; phylum Chordata; class Aves; order Galliformes; family Odontophoridae; genus Odontophorus; species Odontophorus gujanensis. Next base: position 45,134 of record VXAB01012922.1, read on the forward strand.
GTAGGGACCTTCCGGCATGACTCCATTGCATCAAAGTTGAGTTTCTCTTGAGAATACCTGCTCTCCTGTACGTTCTGGCAATACACAATACAAAGACCTCCTAGCATTCGTACTCAGTGGTCTACTTTGTCTTCAACTGCTACACAAACTGAATAGCCCATTATATGGAGTCCCACCCGGAGCTATCCTGTAGTATTTGCAGTACTCTTTTTGTCTTGGTGTACTGCAACAGGACACTTGGACTGAGAAAGAAGCTTAAGGTTTTACAGAAGGCCAAAAAGAGGTGTGAAAATCTCAGATACTGCGCTGCTATGGCTTCTTCTGAGACACCACCCTGTCATATGTGAAAAGCAAAGTCAGGTTTTTCATGGTGCTACCAGCAAGCTGATGTTCACTGTCACTCTAGAGGTTATCACTGAATTTTTAGCACACAAAGATATAAATCCAGAGGTACTCTCAGACTAGAGGCATGGTAGCTGAGCATTGCCAGCCCATTTTACTGTAATTGTTATGTAAGTATCTGTGGTCTAATGCTAGCAGGTTCTGCCTAACCTCTGGAGTGTTTATACTTCTCTCCTACTTCTCTTTCTCTTCATCACATTTCCCTAAGCCCTCTCCACATTCCCCCTCTGCTGCCATAAGGTTGGTAAACAGGCTAATTACACTGCCCTTTCTAGAGTTTCATCTTCCTCCATCAAGATTTCTCCTGTTTTGAAAAACTTTTGCACCATCCTGGGCTCTTTATTACTTGAATAAAACTGAACAAAAAAATTTGCTTCTCATTGCCTTCTCCAGCACAGAAAACATGCTTGACAACACATCACACTGCCACACACAACATTTGGATATATTGTCATTGTGATTTTTTTGTAGATATACCTTCCTGCAAGTCCTATATACCATATATAATGGAACCATATATAATGGAAGGAAGATCCATGGTTCAGCTACGTGTTCAACTTGCTGCAAGGTGGTAAAAACTTACCTGACAGGTAGCAAAACCATCCCAAAGCAAGCTGTTTTCCTGCTTCTCATTTACATAGAGTAAGAATATTAAAGAATTTAGCTTCTTATTTGAAAGTTTTAATCGTGAATATTTAAAATATTGTGCTTAGAGCTGTAATTTTGTTTGCCTTTTGGATTGGATGAGGGTTCTTTTTTGTTGTTGTTGTTTGCTTGTTTGTTTGTATGTGTGTTTGTTTAATATTTGAAAACTGAAATTTCATCAAAATAAAATTATTTCCCTTGAGAGTGAATAATCTCTAGGAGCACTCTTTGCTTGGCAGGACAATTTTTCTAAAACGAGCAGCCACTAATGGCAGGCACAGCTACCTTTTCCATTCCTTCAGTAAGTTTCAAAAGAGCTGGAGGCAGCTTCTGCACTTCCAGGATCCTAGTCTTCATGTACTCTGCAAATTCAAACAGCAAAGGGGCTTCCTCTTTCTCTCAGCTATAATATCACAGGTTAGTGGGGAGACTGCCTCTGACTTAATACTCTGACTTAATAGTTACCTATGAAGATGTCCACTGCTTAAATTACATGCACAAAGGAAGTTTCTTCAGACTTTGTGAATAATTTAATTCTCAGTAGAGCTAGCATATAGGATATAGTGAAAGAGACTGCTGTGAATTCAGCAGTTCAGATTACCATTCTTTTCATGTGGACATCTCACTGCAGTTTTTAAGAAAGCCCACCAACTTTCTGTAAATTCAATCAAGACAGTTTTTTTACAGCATTCCCTTTATAACTGCAGAAATACACGGGTTTATCTCACTCTTCAATGAGTTACAGGTAAGCAGTTTCACAAATAACTGGAATTAATCTGATCTTATGAAATTGCCACCGAGACAATGCCATGTGTTTCATGAAAGTATCTTTTATAAAAACTTCCTTTCTAGTTGCTGCTATTTGCTTGAAAATTGGAACAGACTAATGGTGATAGCCCAGTCACATACTATGTGAAATCTTGTTCAGTTTGTGTTGTAGGTCAACACCTAATATAGAGGTGTCAAGGACTCAAACTTATTGACACAGCCATTGTAGACTGTAAATAGGGAGTTCAGGTTCAGTAATTTGCATTTGAAGATTCCTGCTTCATTTGCACGAAATATCCTGTGGGCCTATATCTGAAACTAACAGTATTTTATTTATATGAAATAATGCATGATAAAAGTGGCTACATTTAATATATTTTAATGATGTACAATTAAATTCCCTGAGTTTCTTATTTCATTATGCATACATTTATGATCAGCTTTATCCACTGACACTGCACAATGAAGCATTGTTAAGACTAAGAAACTTTACCAGTTGTGGGACCGATCTTAGTTACAAATCCCTATCGAGATGACAGTATAAGCATTTCCAAAGAAAAACACATTTTGTAACAGCAAATACTATTTAGTTGTAATTTAAGCAATACAATAATTATGATAATAAAGAATGTCTTACACCAAGTGATCTTGTGGCTCCTAAATGTCTCCATATTGCTTTAGTAGTTATGGCCAAATTCTGCTTACACTCAAATCAATGGGGAATTCTACAGACTTCAAGGCGAAAGAGATTAGTTTCTTTATCAGCTGTTAATGTTCTTTGTGAATTTTAACTCTTCAAGTATCATCTCCTTCAGTTATACACTTAAGCAACTTGCAGTTTTCCTAATCTTTGTCAAGCAGGAAACACTACTTCAGAAGACTTGAGATGTCTAGTAAGTGTCTTTGTTGTATTTTTAGTGCTAAGGCAAAATTCAACCTCTCTGTGGCTCATAATGCAGTCTTGAGGTGTTTTGTTATGAAATTAGCCAACAGCTAAACATTGGTTCTTAAATACTTCACTTTGCTGCTTACATATCTAACATTCACTTATTCACTGAAAGAGTTAAATTTTTATATTCTACGTGATGTAAAACAGAGGAGACTTTATGTCTGGAGAGATGGCCCAAATTCAACTACCTCAATAGCATTTCCTCTCTGCTACCCTCCTTTAGGATTGGTGATGAAATGCACCTCTTCTGCTTGTCAGTGTTTAGTTACACAACAGAAGCCCAATAAAACTTTCTACATTCTGTGATTTTTATACATTAATGAGAGGGTGATGATAAGGTATTACAACATAAGTGTGCAAGACTGGGCACTGTTGTTACAACAGAAGGATTGACTAGATTCTTTAGAAACAATCAAACCTCTCCCTGCTAGAAGAACAATCACTTAATTAGCATGACATGCCCAAGTATCAGTCACCACCTTGTAGAGTCAGTCATCACCTCTCAAGCCTGATGCCTGTGGAGGTATAGCAGGAACGAAAGAGCCAGGCTTGCAAACTGATGATGTAACAAAGCAATACAGACTATATATTGACCAAAAAAGGAAATCTGTGGTACAATATGACCATAATTATTTAACTTTTTTCATCACCTGGAAGTAAAATTTGTCTGTCCATATATTTCCCTTTGAGATCTACAAGAGAAAAAAAAAAAAAGAACTGAAATGTATTTCAGATGGAATGGTATTTGTGAATGGGTTAGAGTATACTGGTCTTCCTTACCCTTCACAGGATCCTACAGAAGGCTGGTAGCATCAGACCAACTGTTCTACTGTGATCAGAGATGTTTTTTCAAAATCCAGTATTTACCAACAGGTGCTACATCAGAGGTGTCTTAGACTTGACAGATAAACTTTGCTCCACTTTCTCACTGTGATTACCATTGCCAAATATCTCACACATAAATAACAATCAATATGTTTTTACAGTTTTCAGAGAGCTGATTAAATCCTTTATGGCTTTGAAATATGCTTTAAACACAGTTTCAGGCATTGGGTAGGTTAAGGAGAGTGCTACTCCTTAGTATGCTGGGAATTTTATGAGGTATCCAAAGGCTCTTTCATCTCTGAGGTGCCATGGGGACACAAGGTCACCTCAGAAATATTTACATTAGCTCCTTGTGAATGAGTGTTGGTGGCGTTCATTGTGTGGAAGCTTGCTCAACAATAAAAAAAATTCATGAGGGTGAGGGATGAGACTCTCTACTGAGCCAAGAAACTTTTGTGTAAGGCAGCAATTAAAAGGAGGGGCATTTAATCCAGACGTTACCTCAGGCATTAATGCCTTAAGGACTAGCTGGAGATATATTAGCATGTTTATAGAGAAAAATTAAAACTGGATTTCACACATCGATATCTAGCACACCTTGGCTTTTGAAAATCTTCTTTGACTGGTGAAAGCATAATCAAATAGCCATTGATTGCCCAGCAAACCTGAGGAAGCTTGGCTTTGGTTCATGTCAACAGACAATAAAGAAACCACACAATGAACAATTATCTGCATGAAGAACTTAGATCCATTCCTTTATGAGGAAACCTTCCAAGGCAAAAGAGGATGAAATCTAAAGGGTAAGCTTGTAGTTGTACAAATCCACCTAATCTTTTAGATACATCTCTGTAAACTATTTCTCAGACTGTGAAACCATCCATTAACATCCTATGCCTTCTCACAGCAAGTATCAGATACAGATAGCAGCTCAAGCCTTTGAGCAATCTACATTTCTTTCTTTTTCTAACCCAACACAGTGTGAATGCCAATATGACATTTAGCAGGCAGACAAGAGCCACAATTGCATGTGTCTTGATCAACAACGAGCTTGTTTTGCTTTCTCCCAGGGCTGTCCAGATCAGAAGCAGTAAGTGACTAGAATGTGGTCAGTGCTGACCTGGAGCTAGCACTGCTGTGCCAAAACTAACATCACTTGTCTCCCAACTGAGCTCATGTAATCTTCATGGTAGATCACAGAGTGGCCCAGGCAGATTCCCACGGACTGGAAAATACCAGTGTAGCTTTCAAAGACAAGAAATCTATGTGCTTCTGCACAGAACAGAGCCTTTACATGCCACCTGTATCCTCACAGAGTTTTGTAAGTGTGATGCAAATAAAGTCAGTCTGGCTATCTGAACAGTGTCTTGATCCAACAGTTACACATTTCCTGTTAATGACTGCATTTTAAATACTAACATGCAAATCTCGGCACTGTCAGTGAACCAGTGAATCAGGAACCTTTTCCCAGTCTGGATTTCAGCTATGAAGGTCATCTGTGCTCATAACTTCTGATCTGAAAATAATGTAGGACACTGTTAAGACATGATATAAGACATCCTCACATTAAAAAAAAAAAAAAAAAGTCAGAAAAGAAGTCTTAGTATTTCTTCTTGTTCCCATACTACAGAAGTTGAAGAGAAATAGGATTTTGCAATTCTAGAAACTTACTGGCCAAAATTATTTATTTCAACACTGCTCCCAGAAGAATACATTTGGATATTTTCTGTTACAGAAAATGAAAAGGCAGTATTGTCCTTTTATGTTATTATGTCATCCCAGATCAAGGAAAGTTATAATCTCACTAGGGGCAATCAACAAGTATGACAGTGTCTTGAACTGCAGGGACAGCTTTCATGTTCCATAGGCATAAAGAAATACATTTTACTATGAAATCTCTGAGTATTAGCAAAACCAAAATGAATAGATAATTAAATATCATGAGTCATATTTACAGACAGTTGTAGCACAAAGCTTAATTCAGTTGAAGTTTAGGGGACTACAGTCTATGAAACAATTTGTATATGGTTAGATGCATAGGAACACAGTAGCTATAAAATATCTAATTACAGTAAAGCCAAATTTGTACTATTATGACAGCATCTTCATTGTTTTTTCCTCCTGTTTTTGTTCTCTGAGTAAATATATTAAACCCATTCTATACTATTTTCAAGTACAATGAATCTTCAGTAAAGAAAATGTAGTATGTCTGTGCATAAATGATTGCATGAGGCTAAACTTAGTCCTATCCTTTGTAGATATAAAAGAACAAATTATTCCCTTTGTCTTTGCAACAGCCTTTTTTATGCATCTAGGTGAGCTGACTCAATTTTTCTCTGTACACTGTTTGGAAGCAATCCGATTTTACTTCACATTTTTTTCAAACCTCCTATCATTGTTGACTTTCTTTACCTGTAGCAGAACCAGCGAGCAGGAGAGTTAAAACACTGGTTTGTTCAGCCTACTAGGACTTTCGACTTTGCAACTCCTCTATGATCCTCCAAATATCAACTTTATTTCAATCTGCAGAAAAAATACGAATAACTTTCTCATATATTCTGAATGGTGCTGCAATAGTTATACAAATTTAATTTCAGCCAAATAATTTGCTCCAAACACACAAATGTATCTTCTTAGAGTTCAATACAGAATACAGAAACCTAAAAAAATTCTGATAGTTTTACAGGAGGCTCTGCTGGGGCAAGGTTCTGTTGAAGCCCACAGCTTTTATACATATATACAATGCAATGTTTATATATACACATATATAAATATTTCATTATCTTAAAGTTTGATAAATTAAAGCCCTGCAGGGTTAGATAAGGAAGCTTTATATCTTTTCGAAGAGGGAATTTCCCAGAATTTCAGTGAAACACATAGCTGTTGCTTCTAGCTATGTAAGGCCTAAAATAAAACTAATTAAAGACCAAAAACCATGCAAGAAAATTCCTCTAAAATAACTAAAAATAGCCTAACCTGAAAGAGTTGATATTTTATTCTTCTCATGAGTTTAATGTGTATTATGATAGCTAGAGAATGATATGCTCAATATAAAGAAAACTATTTTTTTAATTCATTTTCAAAATTCATAGCACAGCATATTCATAGCATATCTGTCAATGCCAAGCATACATTTTCATACGCACAGCTAATTAATAGGAAACTGATAATCCACAAGTGACATGAAGAGCTGAAACATGAAATTTTCTGTAATCAAAAGTACAGATTTCCACCTGTGCAAACTCAGTTACCACCTCTCCAAGGGCTGATTCTTCTGAAAACAGTAAAACAGCAAGTAGAATAATTTTAAACTGCCTCTCGTGAGACTAGATACAAAATGTTTCTTATTTCTCTGATAAGCTGCCATCCTCACAATGGCTATTTGAAAGTTTTCAGTTTAATTTTGTCTGTTTCACGAATTTTTTAGTTGTCCAGATAAAAAAATAATAAGTAGTTGCATTCTAGCTTAGTACTGGATCTCTGTAACACTTGAAGATTTCTCTTGGTTTCTCATTTCCTCTATGGTATGTTTAGTAATTTATACAGCAGAATTAATGATTTCCAGCTGCACTGTACTAGCATGAGTTATTATATTATACTAAAGAATGGGGATACTTTAAGCATCAAAGAACTTATTTTAGAGCAGTGTATCTCTAGCTTCTGGATGAGGAGACTATAACTAAGTATCTATACACTGTAATTTCATTTTGCACCTATTTAAAGTCTACAGATTTAAATATGCAAATGAGTGTATTTCACAGTGCTGTAGTAATCTGAGGTAACTAGTTAGTCTCATTTATAAATTTATTTATTTATCTATCTCACATATGAGTTCAAAAGGATGCAAGAAAGCAGAAGAGATGGGAGTAAAATCACACCTGCAGCATCAGGAAAATGTATTCAAATATTTATAACTTTTGTTGACAAATAAAATAAAGAAGGAATTTACCAAATGTTCTCTAAGCCTCCATATCTCCACTTCCTGTGTTCAAGGAAAAGTACTGAAGTTAACTGAGACTTTGTTCACTACGTATTTTCAGAGACTGGAAAAAATGTTAGCCCAGCTCTTTTGTTTACTAATTATTTGAAATAATACAATTCAGAGAAAGGTGAGAGAAAACAACAACAACAAAACCACACTTATAAGGATTATTTATCTGCTCCTTGGCAAATACCAATGATGCAACCAACAGTTGCTTTGTCTTAAAAGTGTTTTAGTACAGTGCTGCAAAATGAGTTCAATAATGATTTGTTCCTCCTCTACTAAGAGGAAAAGTTATATTAACAACAGTAGGTCAAGTTTAGCAAAACATTGCACAGAAGTTTCTCCAGAAATCTTTTAGATTCCTTTGAAAGAGTGATAAGGTATTGGAACAGGGTGTCCAGATTCAATGTCCCTGGAGATTTTCAAGAAAAGGATAGATGTGACACTAACTGACATGGTTTAGTTGTATTGTTGTGTTGCATTGACAGTTGGTCTAGGTGATCTTAGAGGTCTTTCCAACTTAGTGGATTTTAATGGAATCATAGAATGATTCTATTAGTGGTTATGGGATTCTATGCACAGTAGAAAAGTTTTGTACATGATTAAATGTTCTGTATCTGAGTTGTAGCTTCATTTGTTTCTAGGAAAAATACCTGACCTCAGAAGGCGGTCTGGAACGTAAGAATTTACCTGAAAGAAAAATCTATTGTACAGAGGCTTTTCACATGTTATGTTGACAAGCAGAACTCCTACTAACAGACAATGGAAAGAGTAGTATACGAAACATTTAGTTCATTCTCCATATCAATCAATATGGCCTCTCCCTCCCATTCTTCCCTTTCTCCTTTGCTTCTTTTCTTGTTCCAGTTTTCAATAGGATAGAAATAAGAACTTTGAAAACAAATTATTTTGCTTACTGATCTTTAATTTTACATGGAACTCCAAGATCCAGGAGTAGGTCCAAACTTTACTTCATTTAGATCCAGTATTTGTGCCTGGATTATCAGAGTCTCAGATAAGAGACACATGGTCCTAAGATTATTTTACTTCCAGTCTCTTTTTCTTTTCCTCTTTCAGTTTCTCATAATCTTTTCCTGATACAGATTTCCTCACAACTGATGCAGTCTCATGAAAAGATGAACTTCAGAAGGTCAGCATTTTCCATTAACAAAATAAGTCTCGCTAGACAACTCTTTGTGTTTATCCTGAAATCTCTTCTTGGAGAAAAGAATATTCCCCACGTGACACCCTGGAGAAAAACTGTGTGTTCATTTCATATACCTAGTTGGAGTATATGAGCAGAAGTTAGCCCTTGCAGCTGAGCAAAAAGAAAGGCTGCAGTGAAGTACCTGCTTCTCTGAGCTTCCTGAAAAGCTCATCATGCTACAGTTCAGAATTTGCAGTGTCTTCTGTAACCAATGGGCAAAGCGTCCAGAACATATTCCTCTTCCTCAAACTTGAACACTTCCCCCCAGGAAACACCCTTTTTTTGTGTGTCTGTTTGCAAATGCCATGCAACAATGCCAGGTGGCAACAAATGCTGAGCATAAAGGTGAAGAGAAATTATGCTTTTTTGCTGGACAAGCTGACGTGGGGAGTGGCACAGTTTGAGGAGGAGGAGTTCTGGGAAGGACACCAAATCCTTGGGAGTGTTCATCTAACTGCAAGCATGACTTACCTAATAGTACAGGAAATCTATTATCTAGAAATCCCATTTATTACACATGCAAAAGCAAAGTTGCAGCAGTTACGAAATTTCCCATGCCACTATCCTGTACTTACTCAGAATAACAATGACTTCAGCTATGTCTTAAAAAATAGCCACCACAGTGTTTAAAAACTCACAAGAGACTTTTGGAGCACAGTTTTACAGTGGTAAATTTAAAGAGGAATGGGATTTCAAAACACATTAACTCTTCAGTCTGTGTTAAAATGCAACCACTTGAGCACTGAGAAAGCTTGAGAATTAAAAAAAAAAGTTTTCAGACTTTTTATTTTAAATTCTGCTCTAATATCTGACCACAGTATTATCTGTGCTCTCTCAATTTCCAAGTCCTAGAAAATGCTCATGCACACTGTTACTTAGTTCACTATCTTTGTTGCTTAACTTGCTTAACCATCTATAACAGAAAAAAAGATGTTCTAAGTTTTAATTCCTACTGCTGGTTTCTTCCTTGACACTACACATGGGTATGTTCCGTGAAACACAGTGTGAGCCACAGATTAAAGTCATTTTATTCATTCATGGAAACTGACATCTCCATCTTATCTGACCAGAATAAAGAGAAATAGTGATAACAAGAACATAGTTTTCCTAGCCTTTGTACAGTGGGTTACGGGAAATATGAAGTAAATAAAGGATAACAAAGGTGAAATGAATCTGAACTCTGCCTAAAAAACACATTCACTAGGTTGTTTTTATTATTCCAGTACATTTAGTTCATTGCATACTGGATCAATGAATTCTGAATATTTATTATTATGTTATTGACATACTGTCATCAGAGAAAAATAAACATGACAAAAGTAAGTTTTCCACTTTGCTTATTTCTACCATAACGTACAACTGAATGTTTTTGTTGTTTGTTAAGAATGAAAAGGCTAAGTAATGTTTTTAATGTATAAAGCAGTAGCACATTTGATTGAGTTCCCTTGAAATATGATCGACAGCAATTAGATGTATTCTAGCCTACAGGATAATATGTTGCATTCACTCTATACCAAACATATTCAAGAGTTGAAAAGATATGAAAGAAAACATTTTGCAAAGCTAGCACAATCCTAGGTGAAGCTAATCTTTCCTAACAACCTAACAATGCTATTCAAATTGCCTACAGTGAAGAATGAACATAAGGGGAGAATGCACATTATGTTTCACTAAAGAGAATAAATGTTAGTTTAATTAAACAAAAAGGCTTCATAGTACTTTCAAAGTAACCACAAATGTAAACACATTTAATCCCTGGGAAAGTGTCTATTATAGTAGAAGGTATGTCTCAGCTAGTGAAACTGCAATGGAAAGATGTCAGGAGCCCTCATATAGAAGCAATACTGGCCAAAATCCCTCTTAGCATAATGAGACTTGGTTTAACCACAGCTTCTGTAGTTTAAATAAATGTATGTGTGCCTCTGCCATGATCACTGAGCACTATCTTTGTAATGTTTGACAGTAGCAAAGTGTCTTCTCAAGCACAGAAAGCAAAAATCGTATTTTTAAAGTTATTTTGAATTAGCCCATTTATGTTTGATGTCAGTTATGACCATCTATCTGTATTAGGTAAAAAATGATCATCATCATATGCTGGAGTCAAAATAGAACGCACCAGATCTAGAAATTTTGAAATTAGCTTTCAAATTGTATTTCAATTCAGCAAAAATGTTAGCAACAAAACCTGGGTGTAATGCATACCAGTACAATCAGTGAGTACAATCCACTTGATTTCTACTAAATATTAAAATCTCAGATGAATAGAAATGATATTTTATTCAGTGTGTCTTCTATGTACAGATCTAAACAAAAATTACTACTAAGGCAAACCACTGAAGTAAACATAGAACTTAACAGGGAAACTGGGATAATCAATCACAATTTTTGCTTAACTTTAATTCTTTCTATAGAACATTTTTGATGTGACTGACAAGGACTCAGATTCATTGTCTTTATTACTACTGTCTGGAATTTGATGGTCCCTATTGATTTCTTCAACTTTAGGAAATGTATAACTAGGTGCTACAAAACACCCCTAGACTCACAAACCTAAATCACTTGCAGAAATCTTTCAGAAATAATGTAGAACTGCATGTTCACTTGTTTATGCACACACGTCAAATATACATGAGTAAGCTTATTGTTTGTCCTTATTGACATAGCAGGCCATAGACAGAAGGTTATTTGTCCTGCGCTTCTTTATATTAAAGCAAGGATGTAGTAAGTCTCTAATTTAAAATATTTGAGAATTAAAGCAGTAAAACTGATCAGCCGACTACTAATGAAACTCTTCAGCAATGGAAAAATTCCGTTAAGTGTTAATCACAACTAACAGTAACATATTGGAATTGCTATTAATTCTGAAAGGCAGCTATTGAATTTCATCACTTTCCACACACACACAGGTATGTATTCATGTTCATATTTTCCCTGAGTCCTTATTATTAAAAGAAAACATCTGTTAAAATGAATGCAAACTTGATTTGTTAGATTGCAAAATATCATTTCATAGAATTATGGAGTGGCTTGGGTTGGAAGGGACCTTAAAGATCATCTAGTTCAACATCTCTGCTGTGAGCAGCGCTATCAAGCACTAAATCAGGCACTAGAACAGGTTGTCTGAGTTCCCATCAAACCTGGGTACACCTCCAGGGATGGGGGAATTCAACTTCTTTGAGCAGTTTGTTCTAGCACCACAACTGAGTGAAAAATCCCTAGTATATAATCTAACTCTTTTCCCTTATTTTAAAACCATCCCCTTTTCTATTATCACAATCAGATTGCATAAAACATTTGTTCTGTTTATAAGCTCCTGGAGTTCTAGAAGGCTACAGTGAGGTCTTCCAAAATCTTTCTCTTCTCCAGGATGAACAAGACCAGCTCCCTCAACCTTTCCTTATAGTAGAGGTACTGCAGCCTTCCTATCATCTACATGGCCTTTCTCTGGATCCCCCCCAACTGCTCCACGTTTTTCCTGTCCTGGAGGCACCACAACTGTACACAGTACTCCAGATGAGGCCACACTGTGACAGACTAGCAAGGAAGACAATCACCTCCCTCATCCTGCTTACCACCTGTCTTTTGATGCAGCCCAGGATACCGTTTTCTGGGCTACAAGCACACACCACTGGCTCATGTTCAGCTTTTAATCCAACAGTACACCCACATCCTTCTCCACAGGACTACTCTCAATGAGTTCCTCAGCCAGCCTGAACACATACCTGGGACTGCAGAAACCCAAAATGCAACAGCTTGTACTTGCCCTTGTTGAGCCTCATTAGGTAGGCCAATCTTTCAAGCTTGTCCAGGTCTCTTTGAATAGAATTCCTTCCTTCTGGCATATTAACTACACCACTTGGTGTCATCTGCAAACTTGCTGAGGGTGCACTTAGTCCCACCGAATTATTTATTAACTTATTACATTTGTTAATTTCTGCCTTGTATAGCTTACAGTAAACATCTTAAAAGTGCAGTGGAAAGGCCCACTAGCACTCTATATAAATCTGCTCCTAATTATCCAACATCACATGGAATGTCAAATATACTTCCCTTCTAATTTCTTTACTTTCCAATATGTCTTAGACACTGTGACACATTGTCATAAGTTGAGTCATGTTCTTGGGTACTTTGTCATCACTACACAGAAACTGTAGTGAAGATCTTGGATTACAAAAATTTCTCTACTTCATCTTCTAGGCTTTTAAAATAAACAAGAGCTTTTTCATGGAAGATACCTAACAGTAGTTCTATTTCATGCTTTTCAGTAGTTCTCCATATTCACTAAAAATGCTGAAGCTTAGTGGTAGACATCTTCTAGGAACCAGGAAAACTGTATAGGTCACTTTCCCAGCATCCTAAATCTTTTGTTTGATCATAATTTGACCTAAGTGAAACACAACTACTGCACCATTTAATAAATATTTCCCTTTGTCGAGTTTTTCAGTACATCCCCGTGAATCAGAGTGGGTGATATCAGTTTGAGGGAAAAATCCACTATTTCCTTTGAATTCTAATAGTTTGGGATTTCTTACAGAAGTGTAGATGTATTAGCGGAAAGGGGAGCAGCATATGGTTTCCTGAGGGAATCTTTGAGAATTCGGAACTGTTTTGGAGGAATGCTGGAATTTAGAAAACAACAACAACAACAACAAAAGTGATTTTTTTTTTTAAAAAAGGGGGATGAAAAACAGAACAAAAATAGATTGTAAAGAAAGAGAAAAGAAGAAAGAGTGGAAGAATTGCTTAGAATGTAGCCCACCAGGAAATTTAGAATGATTTCTGATTATCCTAATATAACTAATTGCAAGGAAGAAAATGTTACTGTATATTTATTATATATTTACATTGTCAAAACTAAAACTCTACTTTAAGCCTGTTCTTGAGATTCAAGTTTTGCATGAGCCTCATTCTGACTTTGACCATACATATGAATTCCTTTTTCACTGCAATTATATATAAGATAAAAAAATATTTCTTAATTTTCTTTTCATGTACACATGCAAATGCACACACATTTATAACTTCATCAAATGCCTAACATTAAAGGAAATATGCATTGATTCCTGACTGTGGCAACAAAGAAGATTTTTATGAGCAATTAGTTGATACAAAGATTAAGACTTGGGGAAACAAAAGAAAAATTCATAAGAGGTGTGGCAAAAATGAATAAATAAAATAATTTTCCCAGACTTTTATGTGGATGAACTATGGCTAGAGGCACCCCATTTCCACCTCCTCCTCCTTCAGAAAAAAAAAAAAAAATCTCATGAAAGAAAATATCTTAACAGAAATCAAGACTCAGCATGCATATATGGAACTAGCCATGAAAACTTAAACAATAGCATGGTTTAACAAGATTTTAACAGTTTGCTTTTCCATTTAATAAAGTTTGATAAATTTTATATAAATAGTGTGAATGTCTAAATAAATAATAATTGACATCTCAAGAGATTTCTTCAGGAATCAACCATCCAAAGAAACAGGAGAATGGGAAAGAGGTAAAGAAGTAAGAACTGTACTATTAAGACTTAAGATTTACTGTCTCCCTCTCCAACTAAATTTCTATTGTTCAAACTGGGTGAAATAGTGATCATTCCAAAAATAAATGAAGCTAAAAATTGGCATGTACTTCTATGTTGAAATAGGTATGGCAGTGTTCACTGGAATCCCACTGAACTGACAAGACATAAAACTGTAGTTCAGACCTGGCACAATTATGACAATTGTGTTTCTTCATACAAGTATTCATTATGAGGCTTTTCGTAAGGCTTTTTATTTTTCTCCTGAAGAGTGAGTAATGTTCCAGACCATACAAATCCTCTGTCTCCATCATCTCTTTAGATCAAAATTTCTGTTAGGACACAGTTTATTTTTAGTAATAATGATGTATATAGTCACAGGTATCCACAAATGAAAATGGGTAAAACTTTCCCCTACAATCGTGCTTGTCTGGGCAAAGAACCTGAATGCAATATAACAACATAAAATTCTTGTACAACATGTTGGTTGAAAGTCCTATTTTTTTTTCAGTATAGAAAAGATCCTCATTAGGACACCAAGTGTTAGTTGAAATGTTTTCCCTCCCCTTACCTTCTGCTATCACCATATTTCCATAACCTAAAGCCCAGACGACTGACTAGTATTGCTGGAAAATTTGCGTCTATCCATGCAGATTAACTTCTTGTCAAATAAATAACAAGGCAAAACTAACAAACAAACAAAAATAGTTTCAAACCTCATCCTATTCATCTGGATTGAGGATACTGGTAGATATTTCATAGGGATACAGAGCACCTCACCTGATATTACATTTACAATAGCTGAAATTATAGACCCTAATTTGGAGTAATGATTTAATACCCTAAATCTAAATGCTTATAAAGAGATTTGGTTACAGCCCTTCAGCTTTCACAACATCTGACCTCACCCAAAGACAGTTTCATCTTACAAAAATGAGGATAAGCCCTGTTACCTGTGTAATTCTCTCTGTAGACATATCATGTGACATACTTTTCCAGACAGTGTTCTACCAGTAGTCCTTCTAGACAAAGCCCTGTCCCCTCCAAGGTTTAACAGTAACTTTAGTAACTTGCCTTTCAGCTCTCTTCTTAGACTTTCTTCTCAGCCTGCTCCACTTCCTTGGTGTCATGTCGTCTTTGTGTCACAAAAACCCTTTTGCCATTTTGCTCTGCTACCCTCCCGAATGGCTTCCATCTCTCCAGTACTAATCCATTTCACAGCCTCAGCAGATAGCTCAAGCCTGGAAACCATGTTTAACACAGTGTTTAGAGTGAACTCCTGATCTCACCATCAACTTTGTTAGCAAGGTTTCCTGTAGCACTTGAAAAACACCCTAACATTAAGAGCAAAGAAACAAATATCTCACTGAAATATTAACAGCTCACTTAGTGATGGTGACAGATAGCAGACTGACACTGCTGGAGTCAAGAGTTTTCAATGATGCACGTACACATTCTGGTCAGGCACTGATAGCCTTTTTAATTCTCATGCCACCCCTAAACCTTCTCTCACAAATTCAACATGGCGCTGAAGCCATCACCTGGAGAGACCACCTTGAAGAACAGAGTAATCATGAAGACAAATTAATGCTTAGGTTCCTAGCTGACACTGCCAAGAGAGGTGCCAGTCTTTATGGTCTTTGTAACATAGATCCTACCTCCCATGGAGAACCAGACTGAGAGACTATCAATTAATAGATTTATTCTATTTATTTTATGACATCACATCAATTAAACTTCCATTCTGAAACCTCAGATTGTAGCTGAAAATATCTCCAGGAAATACCATTCACATTTAAATTAAAAATACATCTCACTTCATCTGGCTACTTCTGTTCCTCCTTTCCCCCTTCTTGTACCTCAGAAGCAACGTACTACAGATGAAGAAGTATGGAAACAAACCTAAAATCACCATTTAAGACATTAACCCAGCAGGTGTGCATATTTTACTCAGAATTTATGGGAAGTTGCAAATATTGTTAACTCAGCTCTGCCTATCTTGCCACAAACTCTTACTGGACAATTTCTACTTGTAATCCCATTACCACTGGAGGTAGTGAACATGGCTATCAGAACACACTCAAAAGAATTAAATCTTTCTAGCGTTTCCTTCCAATAATGCTCTAAAGATGTCATAAATGTTTATACTTTCCTATTTGTTCAAATGTGCATTGGCAATGAGCAAATTAAATCTCTTGGTAGAGGATCCATTTCCCTTCCTGTTCAGATGCATGTCACTTGGCATAAATAAGAAGCCTGTCATTGCTGAATTTCATTACTCATTTCCTGCCATTATATTGGATGCTATTAGTAAGTGAATACTGAAAGACAAACTGAAATCCAAATTATTCTCTATAGTGAAACTCATACCTAAAGGAAACTTTGATGAGAAGCTAGTAACTCACCATAGGTACTTGTCTGCTGTGGAGATACTCAAGCATGGTTGGATTGCTTTTCCTAATGTCATGGTTTTATGATTTTTGGTACTGGTATTCCACATCATAACATCATGTAGTGCATTTAGAGTTGAAGAGTTAATGTTCCAGCTCCATGGATCATCAATAGTTCCAGGTATATCTGTCTCAGAAGAGAAGAAGAACTACATTCCCCAGAGGACTTTGCGGTATTTTTTACGTATTTACGCTCAGAGGGGAAGATAAAAACTGCCTGCGGTCACGGGACACTCTTTTTGTCCTTTGGGATCAACTCAGCAGTGGGTGCTCGCTGCCATCTCGCCTTCAGTGTTAGCGTAAGGCCTTTGGTTTATCGGACACTCTCTCTTGCTCATTTTATTTGATTTATTAGCTTTAATTCCAATTATATTGTATTATAGTGTGTTATTTTGCTTTCTGATATCTATTTAGTAAATTAGCTTTCCTCCTTAGATCGTTGCCGCTGTTTTGTTTCTAGGCTCATCTCCCTATTCCCTTTTTCCTTTCCTCTTCCCCTTTCCTGGGGCGTGGGTCCGTGGGTCCCCCACACCAATCGTCACGGAACCGGGCCAAACCTGCCCATAAACTGTTGACACCTAACCTCTTTTCTTAACCCTCTTCATCTCAGACAACATTCCAATCTTATCCCACCCCTTCCTGATACGAAATACACCTAGACATCAATCAAGTTCAGAAATAAATTAGAAGGGAATCCAGTCACATAGTAAAAGCAAGACGAAGTAATGACATTTCAATAAAACACAATATTCATCCTATATTAATGAAGCCACAGAAGATATTCACAAAGAGAGGCAATATACAGCCTACACAGACTTCAGAGTTGTTTTATCCACAAAGGTAACCTGTCTCACACTGAAGGTGTCCCTCATGTCACTGTCTCCCCGCTTTCCTCCCCTAAGATGACTTGATTAATCAAAATGAGAGTATGAGAAAAGCTGAAAGACAAATAAAAATCAGACTTCATTTGACACTTTCCCCTGAATTTGATCTACTGTGCTTGGGCATAGTGAGAAAGAATAGACTGCTACTGCAGTGAGAACTGCCACCAGCTAGCTCCTGTATTAAAGTTGCCTAATGCTGTCCATTGCAAGATTACTGCAATCAATTTTTGAATCATGTTAACACCTCTATTGTTTGTCTTTGAAATCTGGCAGAAGAGGTCCGGTAACATGGTTTTCACTGCAACTGTTAATAAACTCAGATTTGGACAAGTAATAAAGGTGCTGAAAATCACAATTTTTACTGTATTTTCCAGTGACAAAAATTTTTTTGGCAACCAGTTAAAATTCCCGGAGATTCAATGAGTCTGCCTCTGAGTTGCACCCATAGTTTCTTCATGAATGTCTGTTACGGGTTGGTGCAGACAAAATGGCTCTGCCAGTCCTCTAAGGAAACTTACCATAATAGATACAGGATCACAAAGACCACTGTGGAGACATGAGATGGGAGCAGTTACTTCAGGAAACAAGGCAGGAAAAACAAGTCACTTGGCTGAGTCAGTTGCCATCTGAAGTCTTCCAAAGGAAGAAAAAACACAAATTTACATTTGTCTCATGTAGCCTCAGCTTGATGACCTTTTCATGTAATGCAGACTTTAATGTTAGGAACACATTTGTATTTTCTCACAGGAATCCTGTGTCAATCTGGAAAACAAGTTACACAGCTCCTAGTCGCTTTGAGAAGGTAGCAACTTTAGATGGATCTCACACCAAAAAAAAAAAAAGAATTAAGAAGTACACTCTGTTTTCTTAGCTGTGCCTTTGTCATAGTTCCTTTCATTGATTTACATTTTTGTGCTTAAAGGTAGTTCTCAAAGCAGGAACAGCAAGTGAAAGGGAGGAAGAGAGTAACAGAAGTTTGCTAGAAAGCAGTGAACTGTGAGGCAGACACATCACAGGTGGAAGGTGGAGGCCATGGCAAACCTCCAAGGCATCATGGACTAGGCACAGTGCCTACACATAAGAAAATGGAAAGCAAAGTTGAAATCTAGTCTTCCTTGAACTAGGCAGAACTGCTGCTTTTAGCTACAATTAGCCACGTAGCTGAGCACCCTAGCACAGTCCTTGGGAATTAAATACAACTTCAGCCTACACAGATTTCTAGCTTTTGTATTCCTCATTTCCAAACAAGCACTGCAGCTATAATTTGAGTGCTCCCAGGCCCAACAGTCTGGCTCAGGATGCTGCTCTGCTACTGTCTTCACAGCTCAAGAGTTCCAGGATATCACTGTACGTTTCCAGCTGTGGAGTCAGTTATGGAGTTGATACAACAGAAGTTATAGTAATTGAGAGTTACATCTGGCTTAGCTGAGATTTCTGGGTATGGTGACAGCTTGCAGTCAGATTTTGTAGTTGTTTGTCAGGGACTGAACACAAAGATTTCCAGCAATGCAGAACTTAGAGTAGCCTAGTTTGGCAGAGGAAGGAGTAACTATATTCCTACGGTTTCCATGTGATCTCTAAGACATTTATGTAGAAATCTCAAACTTTGCATGGCGTAGAAGCACAGAGACAAACAAATCTTACGAGGCCTTCTGAATCTCCATAGCACATCTAACAAAAGGAAAGAGCATTACAGATAAGAATGTGGAACTCACCACTCCAATTCCAGCTGCGACTATTAAGATTACCTCTGGGATTAGTGTTACTCATTTCTCAGCAGTGTTTAGATATTAATTATTTCAAGGCAATGGTCCAAACTCTTTTTTTTCCCCAAGGGGCCGTGTTAATGCAACCTGGCTGAACTACTTCTGAAATCCGTATATGCCAGACAAAGACTGCTCAAAGATCTGGCAATGTAGAAGTAAGCTTGCGCTATATAGAAATACATGGCATATGTAAGTAGACTGGGAGGAGATTATGTTTATATCCCACTCGAACTGTTTTTGAAACATGGTATTTTTTATTTCATCCATTTTAGCAATAGTTGAAGATATAGTATCACATACAGCTATCAAAGCTAGCGGAAGTCATTCCATGGGATTTAAATTCATAGAAAGATCTGAAAGTTTAACTCTGCATGACATTGTAAAAGTTTCTGGAAGAAGGCAGAAAAATCACTGTAAGGTTAATCTGTTCCTACTAAAGAGTTCTTCAAGAGTGGAACATTCAGAATATTTCTTATAGAATTTCATTGAAAAAAGGGCAAAAGAGAACACTAATATGAAAAGAAGCAATTTGTTAGAACATACATTAGTCACATTTTCACAAAAGGATGTAACAAAACAGTCATATTTATAATTTGAAATGCATTATTTCCATTTAGCTGTTACAGCATTGAGAAGGTCTGAATCAGTCATAAGATGGAAATAAGGTTTCAATAAACATATGCAACTTTAGGAAAGAGGCTGGTTCATCTCTGAATTAAACTTAAAATGATTCAGCTATTTTTTGTAATACCTAAAGAACAGGAGCTGCTGTTTTCCCACTGTACATTAGTACTGACTCAGCAAGTAGCAGTACAAGGCGGTCATTTTTGAATGTGTCAACTAAAAATAGAGCCTACTGTAATTGCAGTTCAACCCTGAAGTCAAAGTAAATGGAAAGAGACACAGTCAGATCTACTTAGGCATTTAATGTCAGGTTTTTATTAAGATTTTAATATTTAATTACACATTATAGGGACACAAGTTTATTTTCTTTCTCATCAGTGCTGTATGTTGCTAGGTTTATTTTATACTGTGAGAAATCACAAAACCTCACAGGGGATGTTTTCTACATGCAGGTATGCAGTCTAGAGATGTATAGTCCAGTTTTTATATATATATATATGTATCTTGATAGGTCACACTTTGTATGTGAATTGTATTAAGTAAAAGTTAAAGTTATTTTAAAGTAAAATCTGAAGTTCACTTAAAAATGTATTTATTGAGGGAAAGAATGGAAGGGGAAAGCTTCCTCCAGTACACACTGGTTGGTGTGGTAAATGCTTCCCTACCACAAGATGCAGTCCCAGACATGAGGTTTCATAACCCCTTGCCAACCCTTTCTCCCTAATCAGATCATTCCTGAGTCTTTTCCTTCCATAAATATTTTTCATCTTGAACTGTGAGTTGCTCATAACTTTCCCAAACCAAGTTTGGGATGAACCCCACTGTGTCTTTTTTCTACCAGAAGTTGATGTCTTAATTGTTTTTTTTTTTTAAATCTTTATTTTTAACAAAGCTAATGTGTGTACGTCAACATCTGCCACTGAAATGATCCAAAAGGGAAAAGAGAGTGTTCTCGTGACAGGTGATCAGTTTTATCCTTACCTCTCAGTGGAAAATGGAAAAATGCAAAGTAACACAAAATTCTCTTCGGCACATAGTTCTCTTCTGAGACAGGTATACCTGGAACTATCAATGCTGCACAAAACTGAAGCACTTACTCTTAAACTACCAGAACACTACATGGTGTTATGATGTGGAATACCAATTCCACTCTGAATTCACCTACTTCTCTTATGTTTCAAGTGTTGCATCTATGTAGCTTTTGCATGCAGATACATGTAAAGGTCCCTACATCTCCTTACACAAATAATGCTATCAAACAGTGCTAAAAATTTCATGAGATAAACCAAGTAAATGATGTAAATATGCCCACTGTAACAAGTCAAAATCTAGAAATAAGAGAATACACTAAATTGGGGAGAAAAAAAAATGACAATAGAAGAACTGTCCACGCATACACCAACACCAACAATAACAACTAAACTAAAAAGAAGAAGGAAGGAGAATGAATGTAGTCTAGACTGTAACATACTCAGTACCAAACCACAAAACTGTTAAGCAATATGTGAATGTATCTCAGGTTGTTGAAAGTAGAGTTTTGAAAGGTCATAAACACTGTCCCTCAGCTATTTATTTAACAAAGGTTCCTCTTTATATATTCTATACACATACAAAATATAAGTTAAACAATTTTTCTATTACATATGAATTGTGACTTATCAGGATACATGTATATATGTATACAAATAAATATATTCTTTTTATTTCACAGACTGATTCCATAAACTCCAAGGGTAGTCATTTGTTCCATATCCAGACCTCTCAGTGATAAGTGGACTCCTTAAAAAAATTGAGATTTTCCCTAGCAAGAGACAGCCTAAAATGCTGAATATGTTTTTTTTACTTTAGCTAAACCACAAAACCCTTTCTCAAGAAAGAATGACCTCATATCTTTACTAACTCAAGCACAAAGTGAATGAGCTCACATGCTAGCAGGCATAAACACATACACACGTACTAGCACACATATATGCACAACCAAATAGCCATGCAAAAGTTAACACTTTCAGAATCTGGACTTCCAAGTAAAGGTGAATAAGTATGGATCTTGGAATTTAAATTCTTTTCCCAAACTTATGCCTGTTGATGGCTCTTCAAGAGCTCTGAAAACCATACAGGTAATTACATAAAAAATCTGCAGACTTACTTCACACTGCTTAACTTCTCTTTTTTGAACCTAATGAACAAATGAAGAAAACATCCATATTTTTCAACCCTTTGGGTTGCTTGGAGGGCAAAAGTAGCATGATATTTTCTTCATAAGTACCCCAGTAGGACAGATTATGCAGAAAACATTCAGAACAAGAAATAGTAAAGCTGTGTACAGAACCTTCAGAGCAGGATTTAATAACTCCACATTACCATGGGAATAAAATACCAGTTGCGTGAGGGAAAAGCAACCTGAGTTCTGCATATTCTCAAATGTATGTTTGCACTTTTCTGAACAACCTCACAATTCTGACTGTCCTTCTTTGAAAATAATACAATAGAAACAACCACACAGCTAATTATATGAATTAAGAAAATGCTTGCACAAAAAGAGAAACAAAATGGACTGTAACTTCCATCCTAGAAAAAGAGATGATAGAGGAAAAATATAATAGGATCAACAGAATTATGAAGAAGATGAGCAAAAAATGATTGCTTACTATTTTTCAAAACATAAAGAGTTAGGGAGAATTCTGTTTCTTCTGCATTAAAAAAAAAAAAATTTTTTTCAAATGACACAATAATAGAAGTGTGGAACTCTTCCACATGACACCATAGAAGCTAGCAATGTAACCAGAGTCAGAAAAGAAGAAATTAGTTGGTGGATATTCCAGGTGATGCTACAAATGCATCCTCTACTCATTCATGAATTCACTGACTATCAAGTGACTAGAGATCATTCACTTTCTATTGGCCTGTGCATCTGCTACTTGTCCCTGCCACAAATAATTCAGTAGACCTTGATTCTGACATAATATGGATATTCTCTATCCTTTCTTAAGCTATTAAATAGGAAGGACCTGCACTTCTTCAGCCCTGTATAATAAGGAAGCTGGAGGCAAATGGATAAGGCTATACTTTCAAAAGTTACAAAGGTACTTTTTGCCCTGACCTGGAAGTTTGGGACGGAGTGCATAATGCACCCCCTGTGATCCAAGCAGAGACAGTCAGAGACCTGCTTCTCCATCTGAACTGCCACAAGTCCATGGGACCAGATGGGATCCACCCAAGGGTGCTGAGGGAGCTGGCAGAGGTGATTGCCAAGCCTCTTTCTACCATCTATCAGCATTCCTGGTTATCTGGAGAGGTCCCACAAGATTGGAGGCTGGCTGATGTGACTCCCATCTACAAGAAAGGCCGTAAGGAAGATCCGGGGAACTACAGGCCTGTCAGCCTGACCTCAGTGTCAGGGAAAGTTATGGAGCAGATGATCTTGAGGGAGATCACACGGCACGTGCACGGCAACCAGGGGATCAGACCCAGTCAGCATGGGTTCACAAAGGGCAGGTCGTGCTTGTCTAACCT